>NDXB01014809.1:8753-20974 GCA_002631895.1 Agapornis roseicollis
CCAATTTTTTTACCCGCTTTTTTTTTTTTTCATTTTCCAAACCATGTATTCTCTCCCTGCCCATAAAAGTGTGCATTTCTGAAATGCCTGCACATGTTCCCCTTCTGTATGAATTCAAAGTGAAAAAAAAATCTGCCCTGTTGAACTGTTCACCACCTTTTTTTTCAGGAATTTATTTTTCATGACTAAGTACATTATGACTTTACATTGATTTTTATAGTGGCAAGCTAGTTGGGGTCGGAGGAATCACTGGCAAACTAGTTGGGGTCAGAGCAATCCCCAGCACAGCTACAGGTTAGGCAAAGAGGAGATTCAGAGCAACCCTGCAGAGAAGGACTTGGGGGTGGTGGTCAATGAGAACATGAATGTGAGCCGGCTTCAGTGTGTGCTTGCAGCCCAGAAAGCCAACCATATGCTGGGCTGCATCAAGAGGAGTGTGACCAGCAGGTTGAAGGAGGTGATCCTGCCCCTCTACTCTGCTCTCATGAGACCTCACCTGGAGTATTGTGTGCAGTTCTGGTGTCCTCAACATAAAAAGGACATGGAGCTGTTGGAACAAGTGCAGAGGAGGGCCACGAGGATGATCAGGGGACTGGAGCATCTCCCGTACGAAGACAGGCTGAGAAAGCTGAGGCTGTTCAGCCTGGAGAAGAGAAAGCTGTGTGGAGACCTCCTAGCAGCCTTCTAGTATCTGAAGGGGGCCTATAGGGATGCTGGGGAAGGACTCTTCATGATGGACTGTAGTGACAGGAGAAGGGGTAAAAGGTTCAAACTTAAACAGGGGAGGTTTAGATTGGATCTAAGGAAGAAATTCTTTCCTGTTGGGGTGGTGAGGCACTGGAATGGGTTGCCCAAGGAAGTTATGAGTGCTCCATCCCGGGCGATGTTCAAGGCCATGTTGGATGAAGCCTTGTGTGGCATGGTTTAGTGTGAGGTGTCCATGCTTATGGCAGGGGAATGGAGCTAGACGATCTTAAGGTCCTTTCCAACCCTAACTATTCTATGATTCCCTGACAACTTAAACCAGGTGTTAATGTCAATGTTATGAGTCTACTAACTGAAAAACATTGTTAATATTTCTAATGTTAGTATTTCTGATGTTAAGTTGTAACTAAATTTAAATGTAGCTGGAAGATATTTATGTATGTGTTACATAATGGCTCAGTGCACATTCTTGTTCAATTAAATATTTTTCTTCCAGGATGAAAATATGATCAACTTTATCAAAGGCGGCCTCAAAATTAGGACAAGTTATCAAATATACAAGTAAGCCATTAGGAAACACTTTCAATGTTGTTATAATCAGTTGCAGTTGTATTTAATGCCTTCAGAATAAAAATATTATTTACAGTAGTCATAATGATTATACTTCATATAATTTTAAGTCATGTTTCCTCTTCCCTCTTTTTTTGTTTCTGCATCAAAAGGGAATGTCACCAGGTGCTACAGATGACTCAGGGGAACAAAAGCAAAAATGAAACTTATTACCAGTTTGAAGGAGGAGTAAAACTGGGAATTGGAGCATTCAATTTGGTATGACTTTTTGAGACTATAGAAAGGCTATTAGGATAATTCTGTAGGATTCTTTCTTTGGAGATACAGTACTGCAGACCTGTTTTAAAAATTACATATTTGTAAAATGAATATACAGACTCTGAAAGTTTTATGCAATACGAGAACAGCAGTGGCTGTTTGCATTCATGCCTTCTAATTTATCCTGAATTGTGTTTAATCTTGGACTAGTTTATGTATGTATTTTTTTTTAAGAGGAAAAGCAGCTACATATACCTGTGTGGAGCAGGAAAGTTTAAGAAGCTTGTGCTGTTGGTTACGGGAAATCTGGAGTGACTGCTTTTATTCTAACACCTCCATGTCTACCATTCTTTTGCTTTGGTGGCACACTGTAGGTTGACATAGACAATTAAAAATTCAGAAGAATGAGTGGTAGTTTACTGAATTAATGCAAAAGAACTGGGTACATACACTAGCGTTTTTCTTTACAGTTTACTACAGTTGCCTTTTCACATCTGTCCTGGCAATGGTGTGAGTTGATTTCTGCTGGTATGTTAATTTCGGTATCATTCCAGATTAGAGCTGGCCAGTTTTGAGTACGATCAGAGCAACTTAGGTCTGTCTGTACATGTCAGCATTTAAAGCCTAAGCAGTTGGTAGATATCTGTGTTCGTAAGTGCTCTGACCTTTCCTGTTCTTCCTGAAGCCCCCTCAGGAGGAAGCTTAATAGAAAAATTCTCTGCTGGGCAGAAGGTATTAGGGTGAATGGAGCTTTTAAAAACTGACTTTCAAATACTTGTGCTGCTTGTTGAAAAGGTGGTTGTGAGCTTCTTGAGTTTTCTGTTATGTAATGTGGGAAATGCAGTTACAAGGGGAACAAAAAGTGCTTGTATTAGAGGGCTGAAGGATGATAACAATAGCTTGTATTTCTACAAGTTGCTTGCTGATCTGCTAATTCAGTGCTCCCATAGTAGGAACAAGTAGAACTTCTGTCATACCACTGTGTCAATTGACTGGGAGTAAAGGAAGATGGCAATTGCAGATTGTAAGTGCTACCAAAACATGTAGTACTTTCATTCCAAATGACTCACAACTTTTGAACAATTCTGATCAGCTGAAGTCAGAAAAATCTGTCATGATCTGAAGCTGGACTTTGTCTTCCTGTTTCCATGGTGGTGATCATCAGAAGTCCGAGTTTCCCTGAAGCTGCGAACTGACTGTATGTTGTTCATCGTGCATGTCTACTTTTGAAGTTTTTTTTCTGTTTTCCTTTATCACTAATGAAAAATGGCATTTAACATAGTAATTAGCACTTGTGGCTCAAGTTTATACTGGTTTTGCCTTTTTTTTTTTAATGTATTTAAGGGGTTTTTTTATCTTATTTTTGTTTGAAATGTATTTCAGATGCTGTCACTCCTACCAGGAAGGATCCTTCGACTTTTAGAATTTATTGGATTTTCTGGCAATAGGGTATCAGACCTGATATGTATTTTGTGTGTGTTTGTTTTTCAAATTAGTCTTTTCTCAGATAAAGACTTGATGGATTTAATGTCATATAATTCACACTAGAATTATAACAATATTATTTATCAGTATTTTAGTGTTGTTAAAAAGATGAGAACTGGGCTAGGTGGTGCAGACATAAAAGCACATATGGTGATACCCTGGTCTTGAAGAACCATGGGAAATGACCCATCTGCTTCAGAGCAGGATTTCAAATTGCAATTTGCTTTCCTTTTGATGATCCTTAAGGAAAGGATATAAGCTTTCTTTTTGAGCCTATGCAGTTAGAAATTAATGTTCCTCATACCAGTAACTGAGGTGAGTGAGACTCACAGTTCTGCATTTTTCCACCCACAATCCCAGCCCATTTCTTTAGGAGAATAAATTTGTGGATATCATGTGTTACTGTGGAACCTCAGTGCATCTTTTTCTCATAGATGATGAAAAGGATTTGTAACTACTTACTTATTTATTTGTAATTATTGTTTGTAATCATAGCCTTGTTTTTGTAAAACCTATCCTTGTGTCTGAAGTATCTTACAGCCATTTAAAATTCTTTCTGGTATCTATAAGAAATAAAAAATAATTAAAACCAAACCAAAACAATAACAAAAAACCCACAACCCACCAAAAAAACAAACCAAAAACCAACCCCAACAAAACAGAAACACCAAAAAAACCCCCAGATTAAACAAAGCAACTCACAGAACTATACATAACTAAACTTTGAGTTGTTAATGAGACAGAGAATCACCATATGGTCTTAATGCTGTTAATCACAAATATGATTCTGCTTATGTAAAATTAGACTTCAGTAGAGGCCTGTTCATTCCTTTTCTTCCTGTGAAAGACCTGGTTCATGCTGAAACTCTTCCATTATACACATTTTTGCCCTGACTGAAAAGGCAATAAAAGCTAAAAGGAAAAAGAACAAACACTTTTGGAATATCAGAACATTTTTTCTATGGTGCTTGAATTCTCCTATAACTCAAGTTGCCGTGCGATAAAACTGTTTTAAGTTACTGTTTGTTTTGAGGCAAAACTGTCAAAATCCAGTATGTTTCTGAAGAGCTCCTGCTCTTAAGCAGGGAAGGTTTGAGCTCGTCTCAGCAATTCCCCCAAGCAGTCAGGCTGTTGTGGAATGGGCGTAAGAAATTTCATGTGTGAAGAGCTGAGTAAGTCTTCATAAATCTGGATTTCCTTTCTCAGCACACTCAAATTCCATTGTAGCTTCTGAAAACAAGATCTAGAAGTTGGTATGTCAGCAGAGCTCATATTTTGATCAGAACCTCAAAACAGTGGCTGACTTGGTGGAAGAGAATTGAGGATAACCAGGGATTTCTGTAAAGGAAGACACTTGCCAACAATTAGCACTAGAACAGTTGAGAGAGGTTCTCACCAAACATAGATTTAAAGACCTTGTTCTGAAGAGTCATAGCCAGAAAACTATGGGGAAGTGATGTAGACCTGTGTGTCTGCATTGTCTGTGTGGTGTTCTCATTTCACCAAAGCACTGAAATGCATGGGTAATTTTATTCAGTGTTAGCTTAATCTATTCCTTGTGGAGTACTATCAGCTTTGGCAGAACTGTTTTGGGTAGAAGGCTGTGTTGGACCTGAGATTAACAAAGTGCCGAATTTTGAAATACTTATATCTGAAAGGAAAACTGGATTTTGGGGAGCCAGAGATTATTAATAGTACTCTGTATACTGATAGTTAATTCTGCATGTGTTTGTGATGTTTCTTAGGAGTTGGGCCTCAGCCAACTACGGGAAGGCGCATCTGGCAGCAGTTTGAGGGCCATTCTGTGTACTTTCACCCTGTTGGTTTATCATACTTACATCTCCTTAATCCTTGGTGAGACCCACTGTGTAGCTGTTCAGTCATGCTACACCTTATTATAGATATTGTGATTTTTTTTTAATTGAATTTTGAAACTGTGGCCTCTTAGCTTTGTAAAAGGAGATAGCTGTATTATCCCTGACAAAGCTACATCTGCTGAAAAAGTGAGGGTAGATACTGTTATACCAACATCTTGTTCCATTTGCAAGGCTGTCTTAATATGCAACAGCAAAATATCACAACACCTTTAAGTTCAGGCAAGTCATCATCTGTAAATGAATGTCCAGTATTATGAAAATCATCTCCAGAAAGAAGTCTGTACTCCCAAACAATTTACCTGAAAGTTCAAACATGTAGAAAATTAATTACTTTTGTTACATGTGGCTAAGTCACCGTTAATTCTGTATGCATCTTTGTCATATGTCTTATTGTTCTTTAGTTTGGAAGCATTTTAGTCCTTGTTCCTCAGGCTCATCAGGTAATTAAGGAGAACTTCATTTCTTTCAATGTCACATGTACTTCATTAGTGAGGTCAAAATTAGGAAAGGAGCAGCTGAGGAGTGTTTTCCTATCTTGCTAAAACAGTTACAAGGATTTAAAAATGTAATTAGGTTTTATAATGGAACACTTTAAAGAATATTCATATACTGCACTTCTGTTTCTACTTACAAACATTCCCTATCTTAAAAGCACTTATACCTTCAAGACAAGAATTCATTTATATAAAAACAAAATCTGATGTAATAATTTTGCTTTTGCATAAAAACAGTCATCCATTAATCTGTGGAAGCCATAATATGATTTGAAAACCGAAATTGTAATGTATGAAACTCAATTTTTTTAAGTATATTGAGGTTGATTGGTTATGTTTTTTAGGTACAGGGGAAGCTGACTTTCAGGAAGCAGATAGTCTCCTTGAACCATACCTCCAGAAATTTCCAAATGTGTGTATTCTCAATAAATTTATACTTCCTCAACAAAAATGTACTCCCCTAAGCTTAAAATAATAACTGGGTATTTTTCTCATCTCTTTTCAAGGGTTCCATTATTCTATTTTATGCTGCCAGAATAGATACGCTGAAAGGAAATTTGGAGAAGGTAAATCAATTTTCTCTCTTAAAAGGTTTTTATCGGTGTGGTGTTCAACTGTGGGGAAAAAATCCCTAACTTATCTTAGTTGTACTAATAGTTGTGCTCTTATAGCTGTTCATGTTAAGTATCAATATTAATTCTAGCTCTCTATCTATGAGGCTGAAAGGAAAGTTTATCTCATTTTACTAGTCAGGTGTTCTCCACTTGGGTGCTAGGTAAGAATTTGCTTTGTAATTAGACATTGCTCTCAGATGGAGCTATAACTGAGCCAGTTTTCATCATTCTTTTAACTATGTCGTAGGCGCAGTTGAGGTTCCAAGAGTGCATAACAGCCCAGGAACAGTGGAAACAGATTCATCATCTCTGTTACTGGGAGCTGATGTGGTGCTACATCTTCCAGCAGAACTGGCTTCAAGCATATCGGTATGCAGACCTGCTCAGCAAAGAGAGCAGGTGGTCTAAGGTAAATGGGCAGGTGGATGTGTTATGATATACTGGTCTCTTCTCCACAGCTGAATTTCCTTTTCAATTCACACAATAAATGTAACTTCTCTTTCTTCTGAAACCCATGAGCAAATGCACAATGGTACCAAAATGGTAGGTCTGTTGCTAAGCCACTGGCCATCATATTTGAAAAATCATGGCAGTCAGGTGAAGTTCCCAACGACTGGAAAAAGGGAAATACAAACCCCATTTTCAAGAAGGGGAAAATGGATGACCCGGGGAATTACAGACCAGTCAGTCTCACCTCTGTGCCTGCCATAATCTTGGAGCAGATTCTCCTGGAAGGCATGCTAAGACACATGAAAAACAACAAGGTGCTTGGTGATGGCCAGCATGGCATCACTAAGGGGAAATCCTGCCTCACCAATTTGGTGGCCTTCTACGATGGGGCTATGGAAGTGATGGACAGGGAAGAGCAGTTGAAGTCATCTACCTGGACTTGTGCAAAGCATTTGACACTGTCCCACACGACATCCTTGTCTCTACATTGGAGAGACATCAATGTGATAGGTGGAGCACTCGGTGGATAAAGAACTGGTTGGATGGCCACATGCAAAGAGTTGTGGTCAAAGAGTTGTGGTCAGTGGCTCAGTGTCCGGCTGGAAGCCAGTGACGAGTGGTGTCCCTCAGAGATCGGTGTTGGGACCAGTCTTGTTCAACATCTTTGTTGCTGACATGGACAGTGGGATTGAGCGCGCCCTCAGCAAGTTTGCCGATGACACCAAGCTGTGTGGTTGGGTGGATACACTGGAGGGAAGGAATGCCATCCAGGGGGACCTTGACATGCTTGTGAGGTGGGCTGATGCCAACCTCATGAAGTTCAACCATGATACAAGTGCAAGGTCCTACACCTGGGTCAGAGCAATCCTAGGAACTGATACAGGTTGGGCAGAGAAGAGATTGAGAGCAGCCCTGCGGAGAAGGACTTGGGGGTGCTGGTCAATGAGCAAATGAACGTGAGCCGGCTTCATTGTGCGCTTGCAGCCCAGAAAGCCAACCGTATGCTGGGCTGCATCAAAGGGAGCGTGACCAGCAGCAGGTCAAAGGAGGTGATCCTGCCCCTCTACTCTGCTCTCGTGAGACCTCACTTGGAGTATTGTGTGCAGTTCTGGTGTCCTCAACATAAAAAGGACATGAAACTGTTGGAACAAGTCCAGAGGAAGACCACGAAGTTGATCAGGAGACGGGAGCATTTACCATAAGGAGAGGGGCTGAGAAAGTTGGGGCTGTTCAGCCTGGAGAAGAGAAGGCTGCATGGAGACCTCATAGCAGCCTTCTAGCATCTGAAGGGGGTCTGTAGGGATGCTGGGGAGGGACTCTTCATTAAGGACTGTAGTGACAGGACAACGGGTAATGGGTTAAAACTTAACAGGGGAGGTTTAGATCGGATCTAAGGAAGAAATTCTTTCCTGTGAGGGTGGTGAGGCACTGGAATGGGTTGCCCAAGGAGGTTTTGAGTGCTCCATCCCTGGCTGTGTTCAGTGCCAGGTTGGACGAAGCCTTGGGTATCATGGTTTAGTGTGTGATGTCCCTTCTTAAGGCAGGGTGGTTGGAACTAGATGATCTTAAGGTCCTTTCCAACCCTAACTATTCTATGATTCTATAAATTTTTATTTCACATTCTGAAGCATCAGAGCCAACTAACAATTCTTCAGCTCTCCTAGAAACAGAGGAGTTCATCAGAGCTAGGAGAAAGAAGAATGAGAGGAAAACTGTGAACTTTTATCTTAAGTTCTAATGCTAATAAAACTTGGCTGAAGGAACTGTGTTTGTTAATTATTTATAAACAGATGAAAGCACACCTACTGAACAGGTACCTTTCATGTGACATGAAATGACAAGGCTGCTGGATACTGTGTCTCATGGGAAAAGTTGGGGTATCTAGCTTTTCCTTGTAAAAATGTTTCTCAAAGGATAAAACAAACACAGTTGCAAATAATTTTTATACATCATTTTTATCTGTTCTTTTTTAGACTGCTGGTTTATTATGTGTAGTGGAAAAGGAGATGAATCCAATTCTTGTCAAAACAAGAAGAGAAGAGTATATTCAATGTGAAGTGCAAATGTATTGAGTAGAATTTTTGATTTTTTGTTTTTTCTCTGCAAAGTCCAGTTACTGAGCTTACCTTGAATCTCAGATATTTTCAGTTGTTTTCTGAGGCGTGTCTTCACGCATAACAGATTGTATATAACAGTAATGGACTTTGGAATAGTTATGTCATTTAACCTCAACTCTTTGTCAGTGATTTGTTTAATAAATTGTCCTGTTCTTTGCAGGAAATGCCTTTAGCATTCTGACTTACTTAGAATATTTATAAATATCTGGGGGGGGGGAAATTAGCATAAATTATATGAGAAAGAAAATGCTAGAGTGCTGTAGTTCCATCTGCTTGAGAATTACTGGAAACACTTCACTGCAGCAAGTGGGGTGAGAGATTTGAGTTCTTAATTTGTGTATTAAGTCCAAAATTTGAGTCCAATTTGTGTATTGATTGAACACAGCAAATCAGAAGTGGTAATATATTGCTATTTCTTTTCAAAATAGGCGATATACGTGTTCCAGAAGGCAGCAATTCTGTGTATGCTCCCAGAGGATGATTTGAAAAGGACTGGTGAGGACATTGTATCTTTATTCAGGTAAGCATTTCTGAATCAACTATATGTGCAGTGTTTTCCTCTGTATAGTAGTTTCTGACTTGAGTATCTTTGTCTTGTGTGACTTACTTTGTTGTTATGACTGTCAACTTTTCATTTTCTTTTTGATCTGAGCATCAAAATATTTAAAATTCTGTTTTTACCAGCATACAACTGCAGTTTAAGTGGTGTGAAACAATTTAGTATGTTATACATTAGCAAATTTTAGTAAGTGAAATAAGATGAAATAAAAATTATATAAAGCAACTTCTGTTTTCCATTTTACCTTCTTGTAGACAAGTGGAGGGTCTAAAACAGAGAATTTCAGGAAAATCTATCCCAACTGAGAAGTTTGCCGTAAGAAAAGCTCGACGCTATGCAAGTTCTCAACCAGTGAAACTGATACTGCCTGCCTTGGTATTTATTCTTCCTTTCTTTTTGTCCTTTTCAAACAGAAAAGAAATAAGTGTAATTCATTATATAGGGAAAAAATAATATTATCAGGTACTATGTGCTTGCATTTTCTTTATTACTGTTCTTAAGAATTGCTATAGACGTGCAATGGGGTTTTTGTGAAATGTACTAGGGGCTGGATCATGCTATCAACAGCTAGCAATCCAAAAACCAGAGCCAGATTTTTCACTTGGAAGTTCAAACATACATAAAATGATTGCTGTCGTCACATGAGGCTGAAAGTTACCTTTAAGCTAAAAACCTGTGCGGGGTTATAGCATATGTGTTCATCTTTCACAGAATCACAGAATGGTCAGGGTTTGAAAGGACTAGGAGACAATTCAATTCTAACCCACCTGCAATGGACAGGGACACCTTCCACTATACCAGGTTGCTCAAAGCACCAGCCAGCCTGGCCTTGAACACTTCCAGGGATGGAGGATTTACAGCTTCCACGAGCAAACTCTTCCAGTGTCTCATCACTTCCACAGCAAAGAACTTCTTCCCTATATTTAACATAAATCTCTGTTTAAGTTTTAACCCATTACCCGTTGTCCTGTCACTACAGTCCTTAATGAAGAGTCACTCTCCAGCACCCTTATAGGCCCCCTTCAGATACTGGAAGGCTGCTATGAGATCTCCACGCAGCCTTCTCTTCTCCGGGCTAAACATCCTCAACTTTCTCAGCCTGTCTTCTTATGAGAGATGCTCCCGTGCCCTGATCATCCTCGTGGCCCTCCTCTGGACTTGTTCCAACAGTTTCATGTCCTTTTTGTGTTGAGGACACCAGAACTGCACACAATACTCCAGGTGAGGTCTCAGCAGAGTAGAGTGCTGGTCGCACTCCTTTTGATGCAGCCCAGGATACGGTTGGCTTTCTGGGCTGCAAGTGCACACTGAAGCCAGCTCACATTGAGCATGTCATCAACCACCACCCCCAAGTCCTTCTCCTCAGGGCTGCTCTCAATCCATTCTCTACCCAGCCTGTGGCTGTGCATAGGATTGCCCTGACCCAGATACAGGACACTGTGCTTGGTCTTGTGGAACTTCATGAGTTTGGCACTGGCCCATCTCTCAGGCATGTCAAGGTCCTTCTGGATGGCACCCCATACCTCCAGATGTTGACCTCACCACACCTGCGACTTTAGTTTGGCAGGATTTCAGTCCTTGCCCTGGCAGTGTTCAAGGCCATGTTGGACGAAGCCTTGGGTGTCATGGTTTAATGTGAGGTGTCCCGGCTTATGGCAGGGGTGTTGGAAGTAGATGATCATAAGGTCCTTTCGAACCCTAACTATTCTATGATTCTATGATTCCAAACTCATTAGAAAGATAAGGAGTACTTGAGCACTTTCTATTCTTCTGATCAAAATGGAGTGGTAGTGGTATGTGTATTCTCTCATTCTTTTTATGCGTTACAGTGTGATAATATTTAATGCCTTGAAATAAATATATTGCTTACTATTGTACTGAAGCACATGTGCCAGGATTTGTTCAGATTTCTTTAAAAGAAAAAGTTTTGGGTAAATAATATTGTAAATCTGTCGTAGATGTACTGGAACCAGGTTTTTATCTAGAAAGTTTTATCTATTTCCAGTGTTGCTCCAAATGGAAAGCAACAGCCTATGGTTTATAACAGCTATATATAAACTGATGCACAAGTGTGTGTTTGGGTGTTGTGTATATACAGTGTATATGTATGGACAGGCAAGGGTTGTAATGGTAGGTGACAAGGTGCATGGGAAGCTGCAGATCCAACCTTGCATGCAGGCAGACCAGTGCATGGGTTGCTTGAGATTGCCCCAGGAGATGACAGTTCTGGTCAGACACTTCCTGATTGCCTAAGCACCCTTTTTTTCCAACCAGATTTGCATATCCCACATGCCCTTGGTCATCCTACTTTGTAGTAAATGCAGGTAAAGCCCTTCCTAAATCTTTGCTCATGAAGCCAAGCCATCTATCGATATATATATGTGTGTATGTATACACATGCACATATATATGTATACTGTATATACCTGCACACATCCACAAATGTACACACAAATTTATCTATAATCTTGTAGAAGATAATTATTTTCAGCTGCCTCTTCAGTTCATGAGGCAAAGGCCACAAGTTGAGCCTAGAATACCCAGATTTGCTGATATGTAATGTAGGTAATGGCAAACTATCACATGATAAAATCTGTTCAGTTTCATGTTTAAAAATATATGAAAATAAGCGATAGAATCCATTAGAAATGTGTTAAAGCACTCAAAGTTTGGAAACCCAGGTTAACTTTGCCCATGCACATTGAATATCATTTTGCTTCCCCTATCCATTGATACTCTTATGCAGCTTTAATTAAATGATTATTAAGGCAAATGTGGTTGTCTTTGCATATAACTGATGGAATGTCCTGTATTCATTGTAAGTGGTTGTTTAACTTCACAGATACTTATATTCATGGGCTTCTTAAGAGTGAACAGGGAGTGGTTTGGCTCTGAAACCTTGTTTTGTTTATACCAATTTTGTAGGCAGTGTTTGTATGTACTCAAAATATTTCACAGCAGCCTTCCAAGGGATGCTCTTTAGTTAAGTATTTATTATAAATAAATATTTCTGCCATTCCACGACTTTTTTTCTTTTTTCTTTTTTTTTTTTTTTTTTCTCTGGTAGGGATGTATGTCTGGAATGGCTTTGC
>NDXB01014809.1:25567-79557 GCA_002631895.1 Agapornis roseicollis
TTTTTTTTTTTTTTTTTATTTGCTTGTACATATAGAATAACTGTGTAACTTCGTTAATGAAGGCATGTGTTTTCTCTTCCTACCAGCCTCTTTGCAAAATACAATTAATCATAAATCTGTGGTTTTGACTGAAAAAAGTTGTCTTTCAGACACAGTGATGTAGACAATATCAATCAAGACACAGTTAGGGAAGATGTCCCCTTTTCATTTAGAGACGCTGAGGCTCTGCTGCCTGCATGTTACGGAGCTGGAAGGTCCAGAGAAAGGATCTATACCACCTCTGTCCCAGAGAGCAGCTGTGGCGCTTACATCTGCTGCACTGAGAACGTTACTGGGAGTAGGTTAAAAGCCAGTACACTTATCATCACCTCCCTTTCTCCTTTTGCATCCTATGACAGAAGACAAATAGAGAGCTAAATATTGAGTTTCATCTGTAGATTGAAATATGGGGTAGAATTTGCCGCTTGTGTATGCAGAGAAGTATTGCAATCCTGCAAGACTGTTGTGACTGTGCATTAGAAACAATCTTCTAAAACCTTTTTTAGAAACAAAATAGGTTTTTTGCCTTTCTGTTTGTTTGTTTGGATTGTATAATGTGATTTCCCTGTGTTTTATTACACTGGCTAAGTTGTGTTTTGACACTGAGCATAAATTTTCAGCTAACAGTCTTTCTTTTCCGTAGTCTTGTAGTTTTTTTTTTCACAGCAAACTTGAGCAACTGGGAGGGCTGTTGAAGCATCCAAAATAAGTGAAAGAGATGGATTCAGTTTATCAGGGCATTTAATTGTTAGTGCTGGCATCAGTCGCTGCTCAGTTTGTGGATGTAGATTTAAATGTTTATACCAACCGCTGTTTCCTGTTGAAGGAATCAAGGCTGTCAACTTTGTTACTTCACTGCATACATAAAGTAGGAACAGTGCAGACCAAAAATGTTTTTCTTAAACTAACGTTATGTTTTTCAGAAATAACTACAAAGAATACTCTATGGAGTCCAGGTTGCACTTCAGAATTCATGCAGCACTTGACAGCATGAATGTGTCATCTGCTTCAACACCCTGAATGAGGAGGGATGCTTTTCATGCAGACAATAGCCTACACAATCTTTTTGCAGTCTTTTTTTTTAATCATTGAAAGAAAGCAACCTGATGGTTGTTTTCTGTCATGTCTGATTTGATGTATGTCATTCCTTTAGACTGTTCTTTTTTTTCTGTATAGTGGATATACTGTATCTACTTGCTACTTTAAAAAAGACCTTATATTTTGTTTGATAAAAATAATTAATTTTTTGACTTGAATGGGGAATATTTAAAAAAAAAAATAATGGTGCAATAAAATTTAATGCAAACATTTTATTTTTTTATAAGAAAACAGATGCTGGTCTTGCAGTGGAATTGGTGATAACTTCTGCATTTTTTAAAGGTTTGATTTTCTGCAGTATCCTTGAGACCTTTTTGCCTCTGGAACAAAAATGCAATGTCTGCAAGTAATCTTACCCACATTTGGCATACCAGGTTCTGAAATTTGTGTTCCAGAGCAAAAAATTAATAATCTTTGACTTTATGTCATTCTGAGAGCAGAATTAACGTGTCTCAAGTGTGGCATTTTTACACTGTCAGATAAAGTTAAGCAGGGCTAAAAGTATAATATCTTTGCAGGTCACTCAGAATAAGTTGTTATGTGGTATTTTTCAGTCATAGAAAAGCAGGGCTGCTGCTCTTGCAAAATCAATAGTTTTATGTCATTTCTGACATATTTGTTAAACCTGTCAAAAAACCAAACCACCAACCCCCAACCCCCAAAATAGAAAACCAAATCAAACAAAAAAATACAACAAAACCAAAACCAAACAACAACAAAAAAACCCAACTCCAAAATGAACAATCCCCCCCCCACAAACAAACAAACAAAAAACCACCCAGCCACCCAAAAAACCTCACAACCCAAATCTTGCACAGAGAGACACTTTGTAACGTACACAGGATGTCTTTTCCAATGGAAAAAGGCTGGGAAATTTTTCCTGGTACCTATCCCAAGTAATTCTTGGTGCAACTGAAATGGGTTGCTTCCCATCTTTCCTGTCATGGATCTGAAGAAAGGATTGTTCTTTTCCTGTTTTGAAGCAGGCTTTAATATTTTAAGACACACCCCCCCCCCCCCTTTTTCTTTTTCCTTTTCTTNTCCCATCTTTCCTGTCATGGATCTGAAGAAAGGATTGTTCTTTTCCTGTTTTGAAGCAGGCTTTAATATTTTAAGACACACCCCCCCCCCCCTTGTTGGTATTCTCTGTTCTTAGGTTCCAACCAAAATAAATAAAAGTTGTCATTATTTATTTATTTTCCCAGTAATGGGAATAACTCATATGAATGCACCTCTGTTTTTCTTTTCACCATACTGTGTGAACAGCCGTACCAGATTGAGTTTACCAATTCATTTTATATGCAGATTCTGCTAGCTGTCTATTCTTAAGAATATGCTTGAATTCTGAGTATACAGCCAATAACTTTCCTTTCACTAATTATTGCAAAACTTGTCCTGTTCCATATTTTGTTAATGCCACTTTATTTACTTCTGCACAGTAAGCTCATAGTAACTATGCACCTGTATGTGATTCTCTGCCTTAACTCCCAACCCAAGAAAAAACAGAACAGAATTTGGAGAAAAATGTGTCTTCAGTAGCTGCAAGTTTCTAATTAAACAGTCCATGTGATGTAAATGCTGTAGTTGTTCTCAGGTGACTGAGAGCACAACTTTCTTCTATGTCTTTATAAATGAGTCATTTAATTGTGTATAAATGAGCAAAAGAGAACTTTGCTTTCTTCAGTTCAGCCTTCTGGAATCAGTATTAATGCCCTATGTATGTTACGATATGTCTCTTTTGGGATCAGCATTCTTGTATTTGTGCAAAAAACAGGCATATCAACACAGATTTGCAATACTCTTCCAGTGTGTTGATTCCCTGAGGTTCCCAGCATTAAGTACTCCTTACAGCTTGTTTCCTTTTCTGTGGTGCTGTTCCAGACTTGTTTGCTAGAAAGCCTGATTGATCAAGATCCTTAGCTTTATTCTGGATTTTTATTCCAATTTAGTAGTGTTGGATATATGAATATTTTAATGATTCCTAACTGTTCAGGTAGGTCTCAGTAGAGCTGTAGAGATGCTTTGTCTTCCAAATGCTGCAGAAGTGTGTGTCTCCCCAGCACATTGCATCATTGATGCAGTATTGTTTACTATGGAATGTCTAAGTGATTTGTGGCTAAGAGTTTGTATGGAAAGTTTCTGGGTTGTTTTTTTTTTTTGTTCTCTTTTTTTTTCACCTGCTGTGTACTGTACTGGGCCTTAAATACAACTCTGGTTTAGTCTTATTGCTCTCTATATTTTCACCTTGCTTGTCTCTAATGAGAATTTTGAATAATGTGTTGAAACTCCCAAAGAGAGCAAAGCTGAACATTTATCTATGATGCTATAAACTCTTGGTAATAGTAGGAATTATAATATATACTAGAGCAAAGCTGAATCCTGTTTAAGTGAGCAAGGCTAAACTTACATACTTGCATTATGACAAAAGGTCATTATGATCTTTCTGATAATAGATGTATATTTTTATAAGGTAAGGAATCATAAAGTAGCCTGGTTATAAGACAAAGCTTCTCTTTGATTAAAAATTGTCTACTTAGAAAATATTACAAAAAAACTTCTTGTCTGTGCATATCATTCAAATGTTTAGTCTGTTGGTGAAAAATTGTTATGTTACAGTTTTTAAGTCATAGCCTACCAATTTTTAATGAAATTTGAAAGAAAATACATGTTAAAAAGCTGTTTAAAGATAGGTTTATATGTGTCTTAATACACATAGGTAACAGCTGTATTTAGCACCTTATGGCCAGAAAAATGTACAATAATCAGATGCTGTTATGTTTTTAAAACACCTTGCCAACTAATGTATAAAACAGGTAATTGTAGCAATCCAACTTAGGCTTTGCAGTTATTTTATTACTAATCTTAATGTTTAATGTCGTTTTGTTTCTGTATGTTCTTACACTGCATAGTTCAACAAAGAATGTTTATATTTGCACTGGTGGTGCAGTTTATTTGCTTCTGAACTACTGAGGTTTGCACATTGTTTCTATGGGGTACCTGAGTCAGAAAAATGAAGGCTGAGATGAGAAAGTATATTCTGGTTTAAAGAGCACGTAGAAATGTTTATTCTGATGCATTGGAATGGATTCTTACTTCAGAGGAATAAATCACATTTTATACTTGTGCTGCCAAGTGCTGAATATGGTGCTGTATTCTAGTTGTGCATAAAGAACCTTCAGCTGAAATTTATCAAAACAATATCATCAGGAAAAGGCCTGATCTTAAGTTTAAACATGGTGTCCTGGGCATATAGTTATTTTTATGCAACCTGTCTAGCCTGAGAACTTGTACAAATCTGTCAAGGTCTAGGAGGAAATAAAGGGTCTTTGAAATGCAGATAGTGAATAAAAAATAAGCTACTTAGTCTTAATCTGTCACCACCAATCAAATAATACCTTTAAATGGTATAAAATACAGGAGTGGTTAATAATTAGCTCATTCTGTTATCATTTAATTGAATTCAGTAAGAACTAGATATGATATTCTCCTAGGATTCTTTTAAAATCCCAACATTAAACCCAGGCAGAAAATGATCTTTTTACATTTGTGCAGGGCTTGGTTTCAGTAACATTGAGAAAAGTGAATGTTCAGAGTTATTTTTTAACATGACATGGTTAAGTATTTCCATAGTTGCATCTAATTTTACCTGATGTTTCACAGCAAATAGGTCATTTAGCTGCTAGGTGGGAGTTACCAATAATACCCATTACCTATTACCAATAATTGCCATGGTTTGAATGATAAGAATGATGATTTTGGTTACCATAAGAACAGAGATCCTGTTCTTAACTTGGCTCACAGCTAGGCAGAAGAATGGAAGTATTCCTGAATACTTGTTGCTCTCTGTAAGATCCTGATTCACTTTCAGCTATTAGACATACCATATTCCAGAATAAAACCTCTGTAGGTAGATCAGAGTGATTGCAGATCATTAAATAAAGGAAGTACATTGAATAGAAGGAGGAAAAGAAAACACTGAAGAAAAACAGAAGCACAAAACCAGGAACTACATCTGCATTCATGCCAGCATGTGGCAGAAGTTACGCTATAATCTGCCACTGGAACACTGCAACAACTGTTGAGTAATAACAATTCTATTTATTGAACAAGTCACCCTTTGTTAAGGAAATCTGAAGAAGAGCCAAATAAGCTAACTACATTCTGGTTATGTGCTGTTGTAAGTGAAAAGTCACTGCATTAGTGTCTCTGGGATTTCTGGAGTTATGCAATCTAATTAAACTAAAATTATACCTTTTCTTGTCTGAACAGTTCCAGGGGATAGATTTCAGTGCCACTTGGTAAAGTGGTGGGCCTTATATTATGAATTTTCCATCTTTTTCAGTTGACTTATGTTAAAACCACTGTGGTTTTTATTTGATATGCTACTGAAATAGTTGCAGTAGAGATAGCAATTGGTTTTGGGTCCACTGTAAAACTGAATTTAGATTTTACTGACTGAACGGTGGCAGGACAGAAATGGAAAGGCAACTCCTGATTTCTGATACAGCAAGTTTTCTTAACTTCAGGAATCTTGCCTATGGACTTTGGAAACTGTTACATACCCGTTGCTTCTGGTGTCTGAAACCTGGTTGGAATAAGTGCAAAGTTTGTTGGCAGCTGTTTTCTTCTTGGACGCTTCTGAAGCTAAAAAGGGAAAACTGACTTTCCCTTTTGAAGAGAAAAAAATAAAAGAGGGCAAAAGGGAGAGCTAACACTTTGCTTTTATTTTTCTTCTTTGAATTTTTCATTGCTTACCTAGGACAGCCAGGTTGGAATCCTATTCCTACCTGTCTGCCTGGCTGTCTAAAATAAATAGCAGAGCCTTCAAAGAAAACTCTTTCATCTGGCGTTAGTATCTGTCCTCTGTGCTCCCCTGGAATTATGCTAAACAGAGGTAACTGTTTGCCTTGCCTAGGTAGCAGGATAGCCATTAGGAAAGGATCGAGGGAGAAAATGCAGGAAAAATTTGGGTGTGAAGGATAACAGCTGGAAGTAGGGATATATTAGCTATGGATTTTCATAGCACCTGAACCATTGATTCCACATTATACCACACAGAATGATGTGACAGAATAGTGCAAATGTCATTGTGATAGAAAGGTGTCAAATAAGAAAAATTATAATGCAGAGTAATTGCTTGCTGGCTAAAAGGAGGCAATATGATCTGGAGGTAATGCAGAGCAAAACAGTTATTTCTGCTCAAGAAAAAAGCTGATGAGGGTAGATGGATCTTCCTCTAAGCCAAATTGCTGATTTTATGTAGTTGGGAGTTCTCTGATGACAACTGCAGAGAAAGTGTTTTGAGTTCCTGTATGAAGACTTAATCAGTACAGCCAGAACAGGATTCTGTGTCTGTGTGAAAACCTTGCAGAGCTATGGCCAATAGCCATTTCTTTGGATGACATATGTCTGAAAATAAACACACCAAGTTGTGGGAAAAAAAAACCCAACTATGGAAGTTTTGTAATGCCAGCTCTTAAAAGTTTAATGGTTTTAGTCCGTTTTCCCCACGTTAAATTGGAAAGTTTGTGTTCATGAATTGCTGACAGGCTTGGCAAGACTTTTTTAAAAACTTCATTGTGTTCATTATGGACTAGGACTAGACAGTTACCTCCATGTAGATGTGAAGTGGGATTCATATCTTCTGAACTTCAGGCATGTCTTGTAAGGTTTCCTTGGGGAACCTCCAGAGAAAAAAAAGTGAAGACGAATACCGGTCAGACATAATGCCTGAATTAGGTTAAATTAAATCAAATCTTGTGATGTCTTCAGTGTAAAGTTAGAAGTTCAGAGGCACTTGTTCACTCCTTTAAGATGCTTCAGTTTCCTGGATATTAACTGTAGGAAGAATCCTAGTATAAGGGAGTTGCTTGCAGCTGCAGGTGTTCTCAACAGTCTGAAATGTTGCTCAGCTCAGGGCAAGCACACGAGTTTTCCTGGAATAAGAAGCTTTTCCAAGAGCACTGTTCTTAAAACAGGGATTATGTAGACTGCATAGTAACTGGTGTCCACTATAGTACAGTTCAGTACCTGTACTCATTTTGAGGGGATAAAAAAATAATAAAAATCACTTAGTAAATTAATGGCAGCAACAATTTGAGTAGAAGATATAGAGGATAGAGCCTCTTATCCTGGTAGAAAAAGCTATAAATGAGCTGATGTTAGAGTACAGCTTGTTTAGAATGTTACAGAATGGTATTTCCTAAATTTTTGAATGTTTGAATTTTAATGTTTTGAATTTCAATGTTCTGTCAGTGGTCCTGTAAGCTCTTGCTGGTTTATTTCCTGTGAAATCTGTAATGTTTGTGGACCTTCACACCTAATTTTGAAGCTGCTGTTCTGTTGATTGTGGGGGATTTTTTTGACACAGAAGCCAATACAACTACAGCAATTGTATTTTTCACTACATAATAAATTGTTTCTATCCAAAACTGTATGCTGTTCGGAGGTGATTGTTGGGTACCTTGAGGGTGGGAGGGTGGTGTACAATGTAATCCAACTGAAGAGACTGTCCATTTTACAGGCTAAGGAGTCTTAATCCCCTGTTGTTTTCTGACTTGGATAGTTGAGTACATCCATGAGGGGACCAGCTTCATTTCTCTAGGTGGTCAATAAGGGGATGGAAATGAAAGCAGAACACAGATTTTTCTTTCTGCTTTGCCTTACAAATCTATGTTTGACCAGCATGTGTGTACTGGGGGAGTGGTGAGTTGGGAGTCTTGGTTTATAGTTCTGTCTGCTTTGCAGGGAGTAATACAGTTGTGATGGGTGGAAAGGTATCATCTGTGTTACCTGTTTTAGGTGAACACTAAAAAACCCCAACCAAACAAAAAGCAAAACAGAATACCCCACATCAAATGCCCTCCCACCCCCCCCAGTGGTAACTTTGCAGTGGAGACCCTCAATTGAGCATGGATATTACACAATTTCAAAATAACTGGGAAAATTCCATTCTTCATTGCTTATTAATTTGTTAATTCATAGTTAAAATTTAATAATTAAAACCATTGTTTCTCAGAAAGTAAATTGCTTGGACAAATGTAGCTGTCTCACTGCTATTTCTGGGTGAACACTCAACATTTTAACTGTTCTGTTCTGCCTAATCCTGGCAGCTCCCACTGAGATTGCAGGGCAGCAGCCTGGAGCAGTAGGCCTGTTGGGTCTCACAGGAGAGGCTTTGCACTGTAACTACTACTTCAAATACAGAATAACCCACCATTATCTACCCAGTGCATCCCTATGGATTTCAGTGTGCTTGGTGTGACTGTCTGATCATACTGATTGGTCTCCTATGACCAGCTACTACTATAGCACTATAAAACACTTGTGTGGTTTGCATTAGTGAAGAGGCATTAGAAGTATCTTGTAACATCGTGTAAAGAAGATAGGACTTCCCAGTGCTGTAGCATCACCGTCTGGAGTTTCACACTGTGCTGCTGTGCCATTTAGCAGGGTTTACTGGCAGAGTTGTCTCTTCCCCCTAGCCCTGTTACCTTGCTGACTTTTTGAGGGACCTCGTCTTAGCTGCCACCATAAATGTACCTGTAGCACTAGAAAATATCATCAGTGAAAGCTGGTTTAGCTCAAACAGCATTGTTTTTAAAGGAAAACAAAAGAGCCCAGCACCTTCCCAGTCCTTCTGGAGAACAGGGCTTCCAGGAGAAGCATCAGAGGCAATTTTGTTCAGAAAAGGCTGCAATTTTGTAGGTGTAAAAGGCTAGTGGTGGATGGCTCAAGGATCTGAAGTGTTTTGAAATGGTTTCAAGTATTTTCCCACCAAATGTGTAATGTTTCTGTGAGCCATGGTGGGGTTGTGAACATTCCAGCTACAGGATGAAGCTGTCTTCCTGGAAGGTCAGGAGGCCTTGTGGAACAATTCCAGTTAAGAAATATGGAGCCACAGCCACCCTGAAATACCCAAATCTGGATGTTGGAAAATAATCAGGAACACATTTTACGGTACAAAACCAGAATCAAACAGAAACTGATCATCTGAACTCATTTGTTTGTACCCCAGGCTTTTCGATAGGTCTGTTCAATCTCTTAACTCAGTGAGTGGCTGATTTGTCAAAGGATAAGCTTTTGAAGAAAGCCAGATGGAAGGGCATTGAACTCCCTCTTATTTCGTTTGACAGAAAATGGATTGTTTTATTGCAGTTCTGGATGTTCCAGAAATTCAGCCAGTTTAAGCTGTGTTACTTCATTGCAATTCATGTGTTAGAAGCTTGCACAAGCTACATTTTACTAAACTGGAATGTCATTAGAGTATTAAATGAGCTGAATATGGTTACAAAACCTAGAGGCTGGAAACGTGAACAGGCTGTGCCCTGCTCTCATGACAACAGCTGACATGCTCTTGGCTTACACAGGGCTCTGCTGCTTTGCCCCGTTGCAGCTGTTCAGAGCAGTGGGATGAGCAGCATTATCAGTGAAGCTGCACAATTGAAAGGTAACACAAAGTGCAGCTTTAACAAAGAAGTGCTTTTTTGAGTTAGGGTAAAAAACCACTCTATTCCTTCTCCTGATGTATTCCCTTTCCTTTCCCTCCTTTCTTTCTGCTTCCCTTCCTGCCAGAGCAGGGAAACCCGGTAGCAGAGCCCAGTCCCAAATTATGGCCAGGATCAGCAAGTACACAGTATTCCTCCCTGCTGTTCCTGCACAAGCTTGGCAGGTGGAGCTAGTTGTTATCAGGATATTTATTGCTGTTCACGCGATACTCACTGTGTGTGCCTTGAGCCTCTTCCATAAATTTACAGACCTCTTAACATGCTGTAGGCATTCTTCATAGAGATGGTATGGATGCCACCCTGCAGTTACTGAACAGGGTAATTAAACAGGGTAGGTGACGTAAAGAAAATCACAACTTTGAACTTTTCTACTTAAAAATAACCCTGCTCTGAGGGGTTTGAACATGTGAGAACGCGTGCACATTTTGAACACGTGCGAAGGCACTCCTGGTAGGGCTTGTGGGTGATGTGGCACTTCTCCAGTGACAGAGAGATGCAGATGTTGAAATTGGGCTTTTTAGCAGTTAGGTTTGATCGTAGTCTCAAAACTGCTCCATCTCCCAACCAATCACCTGAAAAAAATCAAGGGTAAGGGAGGTGGATTTGTGTGTTACCACGGGAGTGTGGATGGTTGCATCTTTACCAATGGTTAAGCCTTGCATGGGAAGGCAGCTTCAAGAGCAGTTAGATCATTTACTTTAAGTTTTATGAAAGTGGTACATCATTTATTGGTCAGAGAGAAGAACGCACATGAACAGTGTATTTCTAAAAGGAAAGATGGGTTTTGATACAGCGGAGCTTTGGGGCAGTTTTATGACCAGTCAGACAGAATCTGAGTAAGCCACAGGAGGAACTGCCAGTGATGCTTCTGCTGCAGGATGCTGAGGGAGAGGTGGTGCCAGGGCAAGCCCTGGGCTAGGAGAGTGTTCCCTCATCAACAACAGGGAAGACACCCCAGTCTTTCTGACCATGGCAGAGGCAAGACCAACAGCAGAAACAGCAGCCTTACTGCCTTGCCCAAACCATGGTGGCCCAGCAACAGCCCAGGGGCAGGGACCCTGGAACAATGCCAGTTGTGATGTAAAGTATCTCATGTTTTGTTTTTCTTTCTCTCTTCTAAGTTCATGCCCCCTCCTATCCTTATCTCATCCCTTGTAAATAACATACATGACCAGATTCAGCGCTTCCCAGAAGGCCCAGAATTGGCTCCCTGGGGAGAGCAGTTGCTGCTATCCTCACCTTACCTCACCCTTATCAACACAAAGAAGTACTCTCAAGCTGCAGAGAAAAAAGGAGTTGCCCTTTACAGGAGCTGATTGAAATTAAGAATACAAGATGCTGTGGGAGTTATTTCTCAGACCATGAAAGAAACAGCTGTAGCCTTAACAGTATTAGCAGAACTTGAGAAATACCCGCAATGTTATTTAGGACACTGTTCTGGTGGTTGGGGAAGCGGTCGGAGGACTGAATACAGGCAGCTGCATGTTACAGAGATGCTGTTCACAGAGGAAGCAGCAGTCCAAAAAGCAGACAGCAAGACCTGGGGACTGAAGGAATATTACAAATCCTATCAGTATCACCAAAATAAAACATCTTCAGAAACTTCATGTCTCCAAAGCTGTAAACTGGTGATTGTACTTTTGGCTGCATTGGCTGCAGACACGTGAGGACATGACTGGGGACTCAGCCAAAATAGCAGCTGAGAGGACACTCTGACATGGAGGTCTGTAGATGCAGTATCTGGCATATCCAAAGCACAATGCTGCATATGGGACTAGACAAACTCCTTTGGACATTTAGGATGTGAAGGGTAACGGTGTATTGGAAATGACATTGGAGGGGTGGTTGAGACAGATGGAGGTTAAGTGTTAACAAACTTCTCAGACTGTCTCGTATGTTATTTGTTTAAATCTTGTGCAATTCAAATATGGGATCTGTGCACAACTTGGAGCAGAGCAGGAGCAGAACTGAGGTGAGTACACAGACACTGAGCCTGGTGCCGGGACTGGGCTTAGGGTCCTGATGCACTGACATCCCAGCCCACTGACAGGAGAGAAAGCACGTGTTGCAAAACTGTGAGAATATGTCATTTTCCTACCCAGGGTTTCCAGGTAGGTGAGAAAATGAGAGCGAATGTGAAAGAGGGGCTCCTGTACAGCCTGCAAGAAAAACCAGATAATAAAGTACAGGGACTGGATGGGCGTGCAGCTGATTTTAGGGGACATTCTGAGATAAATTATTTCCAATTTAAATGGAGTCTGTTGATGTACGTAAGAAACAAAATATTTCCCCCTAACTTAATTTATCGTACCAGAAAGAAAGCCAGAGAAGTATAGAGTGTACAAATCTATGTTGCTATCTTGCACTGACTACGATAACTGTAAAAATCAATTGCTATTAGGTTAGGGGACAACATTATAAGATTTTCTCAGGATAAGTCTGATAGAAGCTACTGCTGTCTGAATCACAGCACAGGGTGAGTGTATCAGCATTACTATAGCATTACAATTTGATTCACCAGGAGTATCTCAGCAGGGGATTAATTTTACCTCCTGAAAAGGAAGCTACTCACTCAGGCAGACACTCTCTTAACCTATTTATTGGAAGAGCATTCACTGCCCTTTCCCACCGCTGCCCTGTAAAGTGGAGCACGCTCGCCCTGTATGTGTTGATACTGCCTGGCACATTGCACTGCTGGCCCTAAGGCCTCTGGGAGGCCTGGGTGCACACTGGTGTGAGGCTCTAAAAGTGCTGACACAGCAGCTCACAGCAGTGTACACCAGCTTAGTGTGTAGTGAATTATGCCTTTGTCTGGAGCCAAGAGTATGTTGTGGGTCCAGTAGTGCATGCCATTCTCTGTGCATGGCAATAATCATCACAATTTATCAACAAGAAGTGTTTCTGGGTTTTAGGTTATGCCACTCAATCCCAGGTTTTCTATGTGTGTAAGATGCAGTATATCTGCCTATATATCTATGTGGGTGATAGTCTGCAGAAAGTTTTTGAAAGACATTACCCTACCATCAGAATTTGGGTCATTGTTCAATATCCTTGTTCACGTGTATTTCATGTGCTTCTCTCTATCAACATGTATTTGTAAAGTATCAGTTGCTGTGGTGTAAACTTATACATTCATGAGGATACATACATGTTAATATGTAGGCATATATACGTGTGTATATATGCTTTTTAAACATCTATTTAACATAAATGAGTAATTATTCCACTTGGGCATAATTTCATGTAACAATGTGAGCCTTAGAAATATGAATTTCTAGCGCTTGCAGAACACTTCTCTCCCATTAGCATTTGCTCCATAGTTGCAGCAGAGGCAGAAATACAGAGAGGTTTATTGTAAGAGGGGAGTAGAGCTGTCTCCAGAATCAGAGCATCCATCCCCTCAGATGGCCATGAGGCCACTGCTCTATGCTGAAGCAGAGGTACTAATCTGCTACAGAGGTAGTGCAAGATGTCTCTGGTAGGTTTGACGATCCTCATGCTTTCCAAATACAAATGGAATCCCCCCTGGGAGCCAGGGCTCCCTCCAAACAGAGGGAGATGAGCTTGGCTGTGGAGCTGTTGCTCTCTGCTGTGCTGGGCAGCAAACTCATCTGCAGAAGGGGCTCCATTAATGGTTTGAATAGCATTTTCAGTTTTATACAGCTTTTACCTATGTGATTTGAAATAAAAGCAACCCACTCACGGTCAGCAATGTCTCCATGGCCTGTGTAAAGGACTCTATGCTTTGCTCTGAGGCTACACATATGCCCTGCATTTCGCACAAGAGGTTTTTCAAACAGTAACAGGTATTCCTAAACTTTAGCAGAGTATTTCTCCTGCTGTAAACACAGACTCTTGTTTCTGAGCAGCGCTTCATACCAGCCCAGGAGATGAATAAAAGATTAACAATGTACTTTTAGAAATGGTTCCAGTGTGACTTAGGCACCTCAACACCGTGGATCTCTAGAACTTATATGTTCCCTGCAGAAGATGGGAGTCTTTTTTCAGTCATTTCAAGCTTTGTAAGACAACATCTTGGACTGATTCAGGCTAAAACAGCATCTCCAAGGATTTATGTATAAAGGAGTAGGAGAAGAGGTGTTTCTGTTGTTTAATCGATCCATTGCCAGCTGTCTAGAGGTGTCCGGAAGCCTCTATAGCCGTAGTCTCCAAGAGCAAACACGGCTATACCACAGAATAGCTTCAGCACAATGGTTTTATTCTGCCTTATTCTGTCGTTGCTGTGCTGTGCTTTCCTCAGTAGATGGCAAACTTCACAAGCTGTAGCTGGCTTGGTATTTTGCAGGGCTTTATCTCTCAAATAAAAGAGCATGTGCTGAGAAAGCTTTGTTTGGACTTCATCCAAATAATATTTGCTTTCCTTCACTCGCAAAAAAAGGAGCCGTTATTGCTCCTAATTCAATCATTTTCTTTTCTGGGCTGATCTGTGGAAAGCACATAGCCGTTGCAATGGAGTGTTCACTTTGTGCACGAGTACTCTTTGTAATTGTTGAGTAAACAACAGGGAAAAAGCCCTTCTTTTGCTATTTAAAAAAAAACCCCACCTCACGTAAAGTCCATCCATGAAACACAGGCCTGGTTTTATTGATCCCATAGAACAGTTAGTTAAAATAAGAAAAAGCACTGCCATTTTTTAATGTAGAATAAATTTACTTTGGGGCCACCATTCTTTAGTTTCACTATGAAGTACAGGAAGAGCACTTGGCATTCTTCATACCACAGAAACAAGGATGACCTTCAACAAAATTATATGTGTGTGTGTATATATATATATATATGCATGCTATATATGTATATCCAGCATAAAACTAAAATGACTCAGGTGTTTTAGCAACTGCATAATCTAATTTCAAGTAGTGATACAGCGTAAGTAGCTAGGTGGTAAAGAAAGCAGTGTCTGCCTTGGGGTCCCCAGCATGTTTTCTTTTCACTCAGGGACTGATGGCATTTTTACTAAGCGTCAGTGGGCTTTGCAGAGGAACTGATGTCCCAGGAGGCATTTGAAAGGAAACAAAATGAATGTCTGATGCACAAGGGCATTAAGAAAAGTCTAAAACATACGGGATTGTGCCAGATTGGCCTGACTCTTATCAGAAACTCTGAAAACAATTTTTATCATATTTGTTGTATAGTACATTAAATAATGTACTTAATTTGCGCATTATTTTGTATAGATGCTTGTTCTGTAGCATTTCTCACAGTAGCAAGACAGCACAGGAAACTGGAGAA
This sequence comes from Agapornis roseicollis, assembly GCA_002631895.1. Taxonomy (NCBI): domain Eukaryota; kingdom Metazoa; phylum Chordata; class Aves; order Psittaciformes; family Psittacidae; genus Agapornis; species Agapornis roseicollis. Next base: position 40,462 of record NDXB01014809.1, read on the forward strand.
ACAAACATGAGGAGCAGCAGATAGATTTCAATACAAGATGTGAAAAGAACTGGAGAGCCTCAGTAGCTGGGATGACAGCTCAGCTGAAACTGCTGCTGCAGCTGTTAGGCTTACTTTTAATTATACTGAATTTAGACTAAAAGGCCCCCCATTCCACAGGAAGAAAGTTTTATGTGGGAATGTTTCTGGGTCTCTGAAGGAGAACTTGCTTGCCCATGAGCAAGAGTGCAGTGTGTGTGTGGGGTGATTGAAACCAGTTGAACTGGTAAAGTACTGTGATCTGAACTGGAATTGCTCTTGTAAGTGGTCATGATGACTTGCTGTGCTTCCAGGGGCATATCATTCCATTAGTCTGTGCCTCTGGTTTTTTTTGGCTGCCAACCATGAGGTCCCAAAACACTAATATGGGTTTTTTAAAGTCAGACATCTACTTTTTGAGCTGGAGTGCCCAGTCCCTAGGGTTCATACCAGTGGTCTCAGAAAAGGGGGTTTTAAATATTCCTAAAAGGGGGAGCAAGGTGTCAACTGGAGGAAAAGAATTACTTTGTCCCCTGTTTCCTTTTAACAACACAGCAAAAAGCTTTTAAACCCCAACATGGGCAAATATTTAAGGAAAGTGCAATGTCCCCCTGAGAGACATTTTGGGGGATATGGATTACCAATGAACAGGAAAAGAAGACCACGATCTGCTTTGCTGGCCAAGACAACCAGTACTTCAGGAGGGGCTGACTGGGCTTCACTTTACACCTACTGTTGCTTCGGGTTGACTTTTAGAGCTAACAATAGCACCGTTTCTCCACAGCCCCAGACTGTGCCTGTTGGTGGAACAAACGAAAGCAATCTGCACCTCATAGCTCATAATCTCCTTCCTTTGCATCCCACCCTGGCTAAATCAGCTTGTTTACAAATGTAAGTAAGTCTGGGATAAACAGATGGGTGTTTACTGATGTCCTGTGCAAACTGACAGGCTCCCTGCTAGAGAAAGGAAAAGCTTAGCCTGGGCTCCATGGGGGCTGAAGGCAAATACTGCAAGTAGCAGTGTGCTCAAGGCTTCCTCATGTGGCCATGTGGTTTGCAGTATGTAATGTCATGCACATCTGAAACATACTGCAGTCCACAGTGGGGCTGGATTTGGATGCACTCCTGTTTCTTCAGAGCAGGCGGTCAGCTTAGAAGCACACACATGTGGCTCAGCCTGTGTGTGGAAAATGCAAAGTCCACCAAACCCCACGCTGCTCTGTGGCTTTCCTGAAGCTGCATACCAAATTGTCGCAGGTGGTTTTCATTACCTGCAACTCTTTACGGTTCCACTGCGAACACTTTGTCTGGCCTGTGTGCTTGGAAATGTTAGAAGCAAAACCTGTTAAAGGCAATGACTGGCCTTTTCGGTGTAACTAGGAAGAATCATATCGTTTACAAATTCATGTTTTGACACAAAAAGGGGAAGTGTTTGTAAAACTTGTAACACTTCCCTCCTTTCACTGTCTGCTTGGCCTCATGCCTGCATCTGCTACACAGTTTTATCACTATAGCTTTGTGGAAGAAAAAGGACCTAAGCAGATACAATACCAGATCAGGCTTTGTTTTTAACTGTCATTTTCTCTATTCACCTACTTATTTATCCAATCACTTGAGCTTAAAAATGTTTAAAAACATCTAGGATTTGCTGCTCCTTCTGTTTGCAGACACTCCTGTGTGGATTAAAATAAGTTCTGGAGCAAGACCCTACGTTGCTGCCAGAATGGCCATAAGAATTCCCTATTGACGGGGATCCTTGCAGGATACAACAGTTAAGTAAGGTTGACATGAATCTCTTTTGAAAGCATGTGCAAAATCTCCCTGGCCTCTAGTCTCTGCTTTCAGCTGTTGCTTTTTCTTGGGATTGCCTGCAGGCAGTGCTTGCTCTGCTGTGGGGGCTGAATATGAGTGCTGGTGGGAGGAAATGCAGCAATTATCATACCAGAATTATTCATTATTAATTGTGGCAGTGGAGGAAACAAACATTAAATTCTAATACCAACTGTAATTTTTGAGGGATTAGGGCATCACAACACCAAAAAAACTAGATAAAATAATAAAGGAGTCAGTCTAGGAACAGAAGTAAGATAGTCCAGCCAAAGAGAGTGCATCTTACTTGTCTAGTTTTCTGTCAGGAAAACTTGACTGTTGGCTTTTTGGAAGCAGAGGGTAGCCTGGTAGCACAGCTATCCCTCGCCTTCTCCCTGATGTGCAGCATGAGGGGAATGAAATGGAAAACATGAAAATAGAAGGGAAACCATCAGTTCCTCTCGCAGCCTTACAAAAAAAGGAGGGAGGAAACTCAGCTTGCTAAGGTCGCTTTTGCTAAGGCTTCTTGTCACAAAAGCAGCCCACCCTGCTGGGTAGCTGGATGAGATCGCTGCTGTCCTTCTGCACAGCACAGCTGAGATTAAAACTTAGCTGGAGCTGAAGCAGTTTGCTGCTTTTCTTTGCAGAATCGTGGGTTTTCCAGGAGCTACATTTGAAGACTATGGGCAAGTTCCGAGTTTCAGTGCCCACAAGGAGGCGTCTCTCACATCACTGTGCAGAGCACAATGGAAGTTGCATGAGGTTTTGTTCCGAAAGTCTCTGAAACTGCAGTGTCAGGCAGGGAATTTTACTGCTGGCGAATCCCTATCTGTGAGATGAAGGCAAACTGTTGATAACTGTTTGTGACGTTTAAGCTCGTTAGTTCTACAGGTCAGTACATGCAGGCATGGCTGAACAGCAAATCCTGCATGAGAATAAGTGAAAAGACAGAAAGAGCTTTGTTCTGATTTCTCTGAAACACAGGGGAGATTAAGATGAGAAGATACACAGCCCAGTGTGGCTTATTCTATCTCTAAGGCATTTCCATGAGGCCCTTCTCTGTAATTGCACCTTCTCTGCCCCTCATGGAGTTATTCCTTGGGTGGATTCATCCCATCATGAAAAAGTTTGGGCTATTTCCCTTGGCTGCTCTGGTGCATCAGTAGAGCAGCAGCTCTGGTAGCTCTTTCTCTGGCTAATATGCACAGTTTATGTCAGTCCTCAGGAAGAGAGTCAGAGGATGCTGGAACATACAGTCTCATTTCTAAAATGGAAGGCATCTTCTGGCTAGATCTCCAGAACCTTTGTTTCAGGGATCAAAAGTGGTGCACTGATATTTCTAAATGCTGTCCATCCATAGGTCTTGCCTACTGATTTTTACCATCTTGCTGTTTTACAGACATAGCGATTCAGTGAAGTGCAGAGATCTTAGGGACTGGAATAAAACCCTATGCACAAAAAGATCTGGAAGATAGAAAACACATGATTAGAGACAGATTGGAGGCAGGAGTCTTCCACCTCTCCTGCACTGCACTGTTTGAACTTGGTCAGGTCAGTGCTCACCTTTGTGTCCCTAAACCGGGATAAAAGTAATCCATCTGTGGTGTTACTTGTTGAAATATTTTACACAAACTACAGAGATATTTTCTTGGTTTAGATCAACCATGCTCACATATAGAAGTATACTCCTGTACTAAACTTCCACAAGTATAAACTTAAATTAGTAATGAATTAAATGAAATTAGTATAAACTACTACATTACTCAAAACCACAGATTCCCCTCAAACAAATGTAACCTCTGCTTCTTTTCATGGTGTTAATCCTTCATAATAATGTTGCCCTATTTGAATGAAGGAAAGCCCTTGTGCTGTGAACCAACTGTCTTAGGGTAGACCACCATATAAGAATGATTTCCTTAAGAAGACCATTCAAGGACCTTGGGCTCCTTCCCTTTAACTCATCACAATTTCCCCTGTTGTACCTCCAGAATTAACCTTTTTTTCTTTTTTCCCTAGTAATTTCTTTCTTGCTTCAATGCACTAGAAAGGAAATTCATAGAAAATTATTTATGGGTTGTTTATGTACTGAGATGCCTCCTCAGGTTCCTGATATCATTCTTGATTGAATTAGTCTTTCCTCCAGATAAACCATCTGTCCATGTGGTAACAATGAGCATGTTCTTCACCCCTCCTGATCACATCTCTGCCTCTCAGCATCAGTGCGGCAGACAGCACATGTTCACTCTGCTTTGCTGAGAGCACCCCTCTAAACTGCTGAGTTGTATTGTAGAATAACTGCTCACTCTTCCCATCTGATTTCTCTTTTTGACAGCCTGTATCTTGCAGCCACTCTCTGTGCTGTTTGATCTCCTGGTATCTGTTTCCAGCCCTGAAATTGAACTAGTGTGCACAAACTGTAGATGTATCTTGATCCCCCTGAAGCTGGTAGCTGTGTAAAAAAGCTTGGCGGCTCAAAGGTGGGAAGAGCAGCCACCAGCTCCGTCCTTTACAACACCATGTTCCTCGGCATGCCTGTGACTTGTTGGTCTGTGAATGAAAATACCCATTGTACGCTCTGCTTGTTCTGTCAGATCAGTTTTGCTCCCGGGAATATAACATCTACTATCTTTCATCTTGCTAGACTAGGAAGAGCTTCTGACTTCATTCTCTTTTATCCCTTGCATTCTTTTTTGCTCCACAGCATATCAAAGTACTGACTGGACCTCAAACATGACACCTTAACTACCACTATGATCACTCCAGCTTTGTCTTTGGCCATGCTGGCGTCTGCAAAGGTTGCTTTCTTATCCTCTGTCATCCTAACCACATTTCGCTACTTTTCATCTCTCTTCTTCACCAGTTTTCCTTTTCACTGCATTAAAGTCAACCATGTCCCTCAATTTTAAGGCTTTCCAGTAGTGCTTTTGGCTTTCTCTCAATGCTATCAGCTCCTGAGCAGAGCCTTGAGCCTTGCCCAAGTTCCTGTTTCATATGTTTTTTTTTCACACAATTGTGTGTGAGTGCTTAATAATGCCAAGAACACATTCTTCCTTTACTTTTAGCTGTCTCTTTGTTCTCCAAAAGCTCATTGATGAATACCATCACATATAATTGCTTTTCTTAGTTAACAAACAAACTGAAATGTGGTAAAAAGCACTAAGGGAATTCCCATTGTTTTTCCTCTGTTATGACTACTGAATTGCTATGTGCTTTTCCAGCTTTTTCTTGGCCCTCTTCTAATCCTTTTCACCAACCATTCCTTTTTCAGTTTTGGGGGACTGTAAAATATCTGATAACAAAAGTGCTGTGTCTGCTCTGTAAGAGGATCTTAGCCTCAGGAGTATTAAAACAGCTCAAATATCCTCTTTGCAGAGCTCATAAAGAACTGCCTCATGCTTTTTTGCAGAGCATTTTGTCTGGAATGTCTGAGGAACACTCCCTGGCTTCAGACATTTTGAAATCTTTTGCTGTATTCTTTAGTTCATCACTGTAATTTTAACTTTGTATAATTCCTTGGGCTCCAGTCCCACAAGTTACAAATTATTCTTGACTCCTCCTCCTCAAAATGTGTTTTGTTGCTGCTTTAGTGTGGCTTTTTCTTTTCATTACATCTGTTACAGCACTGCATTCCCATTTAAATCCTTCTCCTTTAGTATCTATGTCTTTTTACTAATGAAAGCTGATGATGTTTCTTCATTTTTGTAATACATGAATTGATATGCAATATCTTATTTCCTGGTTTTTAATGTCTCTTAAATTGTTGATGTTAGTGTAATAGGAAAAATGGTAATGCAGCAGCATGCATCCACTCACTCACCTCCTTGTATCAGGCAGGACAGAGGGGAGAATCAAAAGAATATAAACCCCATGGACTGAGATAAGAACAGTCCAGTAACTAACGTATAATACAAAACTACTCCTGCTACCACCAATAATAATAATAAGGGAAATAACAAGGGGAGAAGAATATAAAGGGGAAAAGGAAGAAAACAATAAACACAAGTGATGCATAATATGATTGCTCACCACCTGCTGATCAATACCCAGCCTGACCCAAGCAGCGATCTGTGCCCTCCAGGTAACACCCCCCAGTTTACATACTGGGCATGACATGCTATGGTATGGAATACCCCTCTGGCTAGTTTGGGTCAGGTGTCCTGTCTCTGCTTCCTCCCAGCTTCTTGTGCCCCTCCTCACTGGCAGAGCATGAGAGAATGCAAAGTCCTTCATCAAGGTAAGTGCTACTGAGCAAGAACTAAAACATCGGTGTGTTTTCAGCGTTGTTCTCAGACTAAAGCCAAAACACAGCACTGCACCAGCTACTGGGGAGAAAAGAAGTTATCTATTATAGCTGAAACCTTTATATCTCTACACTTGCACGCATCAAACCCTCAGAGTCATTCAGTAGAATTAATCATGAGGACTAAGTGTCTTGATGTACCCAGAGTGTGTACAAGGGCTTGGTCTTGCATAAATCTTTCATTTTATTCTCACTTCAGGGATAGTCACACAGCAACTTTTGGGTTGGTGCCTCTACCAGTGTGTCCATTTCGTGGGCTTTTAATGCCCAGTTCCACATTCTTGTAGATTTGACATCCATTTCTGTGCGGTTACCCCAGATGTGCACCACTCTCTCTCAGACCTGAATATTTGACATCCATTTCTGTGCGGTTACCCCAGATGTGCACCACTCTCTCTCAGACCTGAATATTTCTCTTTCACCCAGGAAATCTCGCTAACACCTTCTCATCTCATATTACCTTAAAAGGAAACATGTAAGGGTCTGCAAGAATAAACCCAAATACCGCTGTGCTGAAACACACTTACATTCACCTCTTTCACAGTGCTTATTCTGCTGCCATTCCGGACAGCTAAAGACCTGGAAACTTTGTCTTTGGTGTTCCGAGGTGGATAACACCCCAGGACAAAGCTTAGTGTGGGAGTGCAAGAAGGCTAACTTTACTCTTTTATTCCCCCAATAAATACTTCAGACTAAAAGTGAGAACAACAGGGACAAGAATGTGCCCTATGAAAGGATATGGGCAATGAGCTACAATCTTGTGTTCTAAAATGTGATTTCCTTAACAGCTACTGAGTCTCACTGGCTTGTAGAAACTATTTGCAAGGCTCCTGTCCAGTCATTTGTAACCTGAAAGTGTTTTATAAGCGAAAGTACTCACTTACAAAGTAGGCATGAATTGCTGACTCCTGTGGTGTCCTTTTTTCCCATGTCCTCAGATTCAATAAATACTTCCCAGTTAGTTTTGACTGAAAATATACAACTGGTGACAAAGATAACTACTGAGCTTTTCAAGAACCCACTTGCAAGGTCTGTTTTCATGGCTTGCTCTTCCATAGACAGTGAGGGACTACAGTGAATAATACTAGCCTTCCCATTTGGCAGGTGGAGAAACTGACATACAGGACTCACAAGAAGAAATGAGGTGAGCAGGGTAGGACTGATTAACAGTTTGCTGTCTGATGTGACTACTTTCTAGTCATGCCTGTGCCACACAGCAAAGTATAGGGCAGTCACAGGGAAAGGAAAGAGGATTCAGAAGGCCAAACTGAATATAACCAGTCCAGCAAAACTAGACTGCCTTTGGTTTTTTAGCTTCTTCATGCCATGTAGTATTTATATGCTCTGTAATCTTTCAGATTCATGCACAAGAAGCAGCACAGCTTTCCAGCTTCAGTCAGAGCTCAGCCAGTGCTCTAATCTCTCACAGCTGTGGTGAGGGGATTGGATTATCTACCATAAACTAGAGAGCAGCCAGCCTACACATTTAGCGAAAATCCTTAGCAAAGCTTCTCCACAGCCTACAAGTTGATATAAGTACAAGATGATTAAAAAATATTAAAAAGTATGGCCTCTCTCTCACAGAAAAGGTCACAGAGACTTATGCTGTGTGCTCCCCCATATGTGCCACAGCTTTCGTGAACCAAAAACCACTTCACAAGGGCATGTTCTTTAACAGTTAATTCTGGATGTGTTTTTTTAATCAAGCATCTAGCAGAAGACCACACAGGGAGTTGAACAATGCAATTTAAGCACAAGCCCTTAGTGATCGGGTTCTCCTAAAAACCAGCAAAACCTCAGAAATACAAGCTGGCTGGAAAAAGGATTTGATAGCCCTTAGCTGGCAAAGCCTTCAGCTTGGGCCCAATTTCCCATCTGCTTGCAGATGAAATATTTGAAACTATGTGAACTCATATCATTGCTGCACTGTGATCCTTTTGCATCAGCAACCCAAGTGCAGCTCCAAGTGTGCACCAGTATTGAGTACAGGTTTGAGGCAGCAGCAGCAGCATTGGAAACCCACAGCTGGGGTGGAAGGGGTGCACAGTGGTCCATTACAATAATATGCTCTGGTGTGGACACATCTGTTACCTGAATGTTGGGTAAGTATTTTTATGTCTGTTTCAGTGATATCCCAGGTGTTTGAGTCTCTTCTTCCACAATGTGCATTACTGCCTGGGACCCTTAATTGAGGTTAGTACTGTCATAAACCTTCACCTGTGACTGCCTGTACCAGCTCTGCTGTTGGTTTGGATCTATCTCAATGTAACATTCTTATTTCAGACGTCTTTCAGAATACGTGATATGTTTCGTTTGGCTTATTGTGATTTTTTAATTTTAGATGGATATCCTCATCCTTCAATTTATTTATTAGCAGTGCAATCTCTGCAAACTCAGAGTAGCAATAAACTGACTGCCAGTTTTCCTTGTGAAAACTTAGTATGTTTCCTGTCTTTTGCTGTGGCATTCCTGGGGTTTCATGATCCTGCCTCCTTTTCCACTTGGATATCTATGTTGTTGGAATTCAAAGCATGAAACCATAATTGCAAGCAACTTATGGCTAGTCTGGTTGTAATTTCTCTTGTGCTTTGTAGTTATTATTCATGGTTGAATTGGTCGCTTCTCATCCGTTAGTGATAGAGATAGACCTTTCAGGTAATGAAACTATTCACAAGGCCCCTAGCCAGTCATTTATAAACTGGAAGGCTGGCAAACTGCATTTTTTAGCTGCCTGAGTTATTTGATTATTGAATTCTCTCCTCCAAAGACCAGAAAAAGTCTCAGCAGAAAATCTGTAGAAGAATCAGGAGTCATATATTCCCACGAATGGCAGTAACTTCTCAATAAGGAAGAGGTGTTCTAATGACTGTTTTCAATTTCTCTGACTGACTTTGTTCAACATACATTCTGTAAAAATCCTCTGTTTTCTGCTGATGAATTACATTCTTTGGTGTTCACCTTTGTGGAACATCAGTCCAGAACATCAGTTCTTGTGCTCTTTCTTAGGATTATTTAGACCATTTGAAATAATTATTTCATCACCAGTAATTCTTCAGAAGATAAACGACTATTGATGGAAACAGCTGAGGAACAGAGTCAATGTTACATCTGTAAAAAGAAGTATATAAGGGGTTGCTACTTAAAAGGCAGATATTTTTCTAGGTGAAATTACACAACTTGCGATGGTGTGCTATGGTATTCATTTGAATGGCCTTGCTTCACGTTCAGTTTGGGAAGTTATTGCAAGAAATAATTTTACAATTGTGGTTGGACAAACTAGTGCTTGGTATATGAGGTCTTTGTTGAAGCCTTTAACCTTGGAGAGGGAAAATGTTTCAGTGAATTCAACTTCCTGAGTTTGGAAGATAAATATATTCTGCTCTGAATTTGCAGGAGAAGGAAAGGCACAGTTGCTACAGCTAAAATGCAGGATAATGACTTTATAAGTTTTAACTGCTTATAGTTTTCTGACCTCCTGCCACTGTATTGCCTCAATGTTTTCTGAGAACTGATACAAAAGACAAAATTTGCAGCCTACAAGCCCTGTATTTACTCAGGTTCTTCTTATCAGAATTGCATTTTCTAGTAAGCAGTCACAGCTCAGTCATCCAGGCAGACTAGCAACATCATCTTTCAGCTTTCATTCCCTCAGCTCCCACTGTCTAGAGGTCTTGCAGGCTAGATAATAATATACCTTTTGGTCTGCAGAGTGAAGGAGAAGGTCTTAACGGTATGGTTCTTTCATTAGAGCATGTAGATGTTATTCTCTCACACATTTTCCCAATTTCAGTGTCAGTTGGGAATTGCTGCCCTTTCTGTAGAAGTTTTTGCTTTGTTCATTGTATGCCTCTAGTGCTACAGCTGCACTGTAATCTTGTTTGGATTTGCTCCTCAGCTGATGAAGTCCATGTTGTATAGTGTAGCCTTCCAACAGAGATACTTCTGCAGGAATTATTATTGGATTGTCGTGGTTTAAACCCAGCCACGCAGCTCGTTCACTCACTCAACCCCCCGTTTCTTGCCCTACCCCTGCTGCCAGAGGGATGGAGAGGAGAATCAAAAGAATGCAACTCCCACAGATTGAGATAAGAACAGTTTAGTAACTAAGGTATAACACAAATCACTACTGCTACCACCAATAATAATAACGATAAAGGAAATAACAAGAGAAGAGAATACAGCATCTCACCAACCACCAGCAGATAACTCATGACACCCCACCCCCACTGAGCACCAACTGAATACCTCCTCCAACCCCCCAGAGAGCACTCGTCCTTCCGGATACCTCTCAGTTACATCCTAGGCATGACATGCTGTGGTATGGAATACCTCTTTGGTCAGTTTGGGTCAGGTGTCCTGCCCCTGCTTCCTCCCGGCCTCCCCTCCTCCTGGCAGAGCATGAGACTCTGAAAGTCCTTGATCAGAATAAACATTACCTAGCGACAACTGAAAACACTGGTATTATCAGCTATGTTCCAGGGAGAGCCAAACATAAAAACAGCTGACAAGAAGGAGAAAAATTGACTGCTACTGCTAAACCCAGGACATGGACCTATCAAAATTCATAGTATCTATAAGCCAAGTAAATCACATAAATTTCAAGGTCTGTCACAAATGGGTGCCCTTTTTAAGGCAGCTACTTTCATTGTGCACTAATAATTTAAGAAGACACTGTGACAACTGGAGTTCTCACACTGAATTTTCAGGAGAATGAGATTGCAAATGGTAATTTCTTATTTGTTTCTGAGCAAGCCCGAGACTGGACTTCTGCAGGAATTTCTGCACTCCCTGTTATTCACAGCCTGTCCTGTGGTAACCGTCTGAAAACTTCAGAAAAATTAAACCAGTAACATTTCTGCTATTACAGAAATCAGGGTTATTTGAAACTTCGTAGGAAAAATGTCACCCTTAACTTGTAGTGAGTTCTACTTACAGACAAGTCTGGGCCTGCAAATAAAACATAGAATTAGAGTGGTGTGGGGTTGACATTCCAGGATTCTTTTCTAGTTGCTTCCTGTGTCCTTCATGTTTTGGAGAAACATTGGTCCAGTGACCATCAATCTGACAGATGTATGTGTCCTCAGGGAGCTAACATGATGGGCAAAGAAGAGACTTGGTACTCCTGCTGGTATGCAAAAGCATAAATGTCTGTAGTTTTTTATAGCTATAATTTTTGTCTATGAGTTTGGTTTTGCTTATGATTAATGGATATCTTTTTAAAGGGTATCTTTTTGCAACTAAATAGGTCCTGGAGAATGAAATTAAGCAGATTAACAAGAAATGGAGAAAGAAACTGCTATTTTTTCTAAAAGCAGCTTAAAAATGGGGATGATCAGATGACCACTGCCAAGAGCGGTGTTTTCTGTTTTAAGTAATTCATCTGTAGCTTATTTGAGTTGTGGTTGGGTGGTTTGTTTTGGTTTTTAATCTTTTAACTTCAGAGTAGGGAAGGTTCCCAGTGCTGTGATGGAAATTTACTGCAACAGGACAATAATTTGTTCATGTGACCCTGCTGATTTTTTTTCTCCCTATCTCTAAATGTAAAATGTCCTCTGAAAGCAAGAAGATTTATTCAGACAAGGCACTGACCAAAGCTGCTCCTTCTACAAAAGAATAAACCCTAACACTAATTAGAAACTAGGCAAATGTTATTAATGGTTTTATATGGAGTTACTTTTTCTTCTATTTTTAATCATAAAACTATGCTCTTTAGAAGATTGCAAAAATGTAATGAATCTGCACTGGATCTGTGCAGAGCCCAGGCTCTGCCTCCCAACAATTCTGGAAGTGGACACTGAGGAGAAAGGGTGGAAGCACGGAGATAACTACACAATATTTCAGCCTTTTTGCTTCCCTTCCTGCACTCTGTGCTGTCCAAGCATTTGGCCTTTCCCATTCTCATGTCGCCGAGTTAGAAGTGGTTTCCGCGTACTTCGTGTAGCTCTGTAGATTTCTTCTCTACTAACCTGCAAGGACTCCCCTTCAATATATATAAATCATTATGGTCCATATTGCCCTATGGCAAGCAGTTCCACAGCGTTACCACCTGGGTTTGCTGCAAATCTCCCAGCTTTCCTTGCTGATCCCTGGATCTTTCTGAAGGGGATAGGGACTAACCTTTCTGTTCAGATATACTCTAGAACAAACTGGTTTTATAAGGATCTGAGCTGGTATGTGAATTGCTATTTCACTGTGTAAAACATCAGTGATCAAACTGAATTTTGTGTTTGTGTGAAGGGATATGTGTATATGATAGCCATATCTGCTAGCAATATTTACTGAAGGGAAGGCCAAAAGAGGACACTGTTGATTTTTATGAAAACTTGCACAGGTTTTAGCTGCTGAGTTAAAAGTTTTGACAAATGTTACTGAAGTTGGACTAGAGTTTTCTTAGGGTGGTGAGCTCCATCCACTGTATTACAGCTATTTCTGATTGTGAACTTAGGTCAAGTGTGTTTTTTTAGCAATGCTTCTTGCTTTCAGAGGCACTGCTGGGTCTGTTACTTTGAGAAAAAACACTCAGGAGGTCAAACGTCAGTATGCTCAAGCATTGGCTGTGGAGTTATATCTCAGTTGCACGTTTTCTTAAGGTTGGAGCTTGCATTTGAACTAAAACTCTCGTATTGATACGCAGCTTCCCTCTTTCGCGTCACATAGGAGGTGAAAGCTGGTTCCTACCCAGGTCTGTTTGCACGCTGTACGTGGACAACTGACAACTGCAAATTCAAGCTTATATCTAGCAGCTCCCAAAGGCAACGTGGCCATGCCATGTACTGCTTCTAGACAGACAACCATTGTATATGCTGGAGTTCTTTTTTCTTAGATCCAAGAGGCTGGGGATGTGTGGAAAGTACCAAATGTACTTTTTGGTGATGGTGGTATTGCTTTAATTCTGTCAGCGCTATGGCTCTGGAAGAATGGGCAGGGTGACCCAAGGCAATGGATTATTTTTTTTTTCCATTAGCTGTAGGTTTCAGTTTCCAGATCTAGTAAGGACTTGTGTTCTTGTTTTAGCTCTTGCCAGGAAGTATATTGCCTCTGACTGCCTTTGCCTGTTACCAGTGAAGCTGCCTGAGGTTCAATGTTCCCTTCTCTGACACGCTTTTTCGAGAACTTTTTTAGCTGTGGAAGCCATATGTTCCTTGTCACACAGAAGACCATTAACCATGCCAGGCTGACTGCCAATGGCCCTGGAGCCGGTGAGGTGCTATGTCTCTGGAGATGTTTTTCTTTTTCATCTTTTCAGTGTCTCCCTGTTTTTTGCAGGGATCTGGCTGTACCTACAGCTGGTTTAACAAAGAGAGCGTAACGCAGCTGGAATTCCTTCTTCAGCTGCTTTAGGAATAAATCACATCCTAGGCCCCCTTATCAGCACAACCCCATGAATGCTGTTACTGACACAGAACAAATTGCTTTACCGCTGCACCAGACAAGCTGTGGGCAGTGATATGAACCTGATATACCCTTGCACAGCCTGTGCTTGAAACCCCTTGAGAATGCACAGAGATTCATCTGGATGGGAGAGAAAAGAAAACCCTTTAAGGCAATTTACTGCTACTGCATAGGGTTTGCCCTGTGGTGTTCTTAGTATTTTGTTTGCTCTTTTTAAAAAAGAGAAATTAAAAGCCTCAGTTCGCAGGATTTATTTAATGACCTTCAGACTCCTTGAACACAGACTGTAGTAGGGTGCTTACTCAGGATTATTTATTAATGAGAAACCTGCGTCTTTTTTTTTTTTAACAGTGATGAATTTTAGTGTTAGTTATCTATTTCAGAAGAAGGCATTGCTAGGTCAGGATGAACTGGACTATTAAAACTCTCTGGCAACATCCCAACTATTTTGTTTCAAGAAAAATAGTGGTTTTGTACAAGCAGAAAAATTCTCTAACCGTTTGACAAAAAAGATGTATGTAGTACTATATAAAACCCTTGTACAGGAGACCCACTGAAAACAATGAGATCCCACATGTGCAAAACAATTTAGCAGCTTTGATGGCATAACATGGCCTTTATACTTGTTCCTGAATGGCAGTCTTCTCAGGCAGGAACATATTCATATCATCTCTAGAAGTGTTCAAGGCCAGGTTGGATGGGGCTTCGAGCAACCTGGTCTAGTGAAAGCTGTATGTGCCCATGGCAGAGAGGTTGGAACTAGATGATCACAAGGTCCTTTCTGACCCAAACCATTCTGTGATTCTATGATTCCATATCAGCTACTTAAAAATGCATTTCTAGTATTCATATTCTCTGATTTTACAGATTTTGAAGTGTCTTCAATATATTCCCCAGTGATGAGTGGGAAATTTCTGTTTCACTTCTTCCCCCCTTTAAAATTTAGTGAAATAAAAATGTAAAACATGGAGGTAAGCAAATTTTTGCAAGTGAATGGATTATAGATTTCCCTATTGGCATGAAAGCAACAGTTGCCTCTGGAATTGACATCAGGCTCCCCAACAGAGAAGAGCAGACAATTCACTCCCTGTTCTGTCACCTTTCCAAAGCTGTGCACTGTAAGTCAGAGACTGTTGGTAGGAGCACCCTAGGAACTTTGTGTTTCTCCATCAACCTTGCATTTCCCCAACCCCAGACTCAGGTGCAAACCCCGTGAACTGGACCAGTCATTGATAGAAGTCTCTGCTATTTCCATGGAATTAAAATCCTGAGACTGAAAAAATAATCCCTATGTTTGCATGCTAAAAATGCTTTTTCAGAAGCGAGACAATGGGGATCTAGTGGAAACCCCACTAGCCATTATACCAGTATCCTCTTTTAACTGTGAGATACGTTTGAAAAGAGACACAATCATCCACATAGGCTGATATAGTCTAAGGATCCTCTTTCTGAGAGTGTCTAAGCACCAATATGATGGCACCATGTACTGAATAGCATGCATTCAGAGCCATTGCTAATTTCTGGCAGCTCTGAGTTTGAAGCTTTGTCTCTCCATTGCCTGCGCCTTACTTCTAATAAATAGCATACAGGTATGTGTTCTATATTAACATACATGTGTCCCTAATAGTATTCTGTAAGTCTGCCAAATATTTACTTGTAGTTATTTTAATCACAGCTGTCTTGTCCTTCTATTTAGTATTTCATTAAAAATCAAGCTAATGCTTCCTGCTTAATATCTAGGTAAGAGCACAGAATATGGCTTACTTTAGTACCTGTTGGGTGTGATTTTTAACTTTATTCTATGCACAATGCCCAGAATAAGTATTGTTTAGCTTTACAGAATGTGGAATTTTTCCTAGCACTTCAATGCTTGTCCAGGGCAAAACTTTAATTAGTAGAGTGCAGTGCACTGGCAATTATTAATGGAGCCTTTACTTGATATGTGTTCTGGCTATCTTAGGGGCTTAAGCATCTGTCAGAAGAAACACAGTAATTCTATTCTTTCTTGTACTCTCCTGAGCCTCTTTATGCTGAGAATTACACCAGAGGTCCCAACACTTTCTTTGTCACAGTTACCAAATACATGCTTTTTGCTCTACCACTGGAGAAAATGGTGGATGAGCAGTGTGATAAAAATGATGGAGGGAAGTTATACACTGGGTGCTTTGAGAACCTGCATGTCTGGTCACCCTGAGAAAATTGTCCCTTTTCACTGAAAAATTTTATGTATATTAATAGATGATCTAAGGGAGACGTGCCTGATGTGTTATGGTTATCTGTGATTTCAGAATAGTCTGGGACACTCTATAGTAATACTCGATTGTTCGTGCTAGGAGGAGGTCTTTGTGCAGCTTTTGTAAATCTAGCTGTCTCTGGCTGTGCTAATCGCAGAGTTTTATTAGCTCAGGCTAGATAAGGTGACTTTTCATGGTTTGAACTCCTGTCAAGGTAAGTCACGTAACATGCTTAGACTTAATTTCTAAGAATACATCTCACAAGAAGAGGTTAATGCAACCAGCACAATATGTGGAGACCACGGTCCTGGAGAAGAATAGCTATGGCCATCACACCGGGGGGTGTGACTTGAAAACACGGGAGGACATCTTTTTTTGTACTACAGGAACCTAATGTTCCAGTCACAGAAAAATGCAAGGATTGATGACGTTGCTGCAAGTGGAATACAAATGCTTTTTTGCCTACACTTAGGTCTGTACCCCTGCTTACTTTACTCTGACTTCCAGGGCAGAAATAAAGAGCCCAATCTGGTGACACCTTCAACTCTTAAAGAAAAAAAAATTTACCAGTGATTTTGAAAAATAGAAGGCAAAAGCGTGAAGGTAATTTGTGGAATGTTTTTTTAAAGGCAGAATATGATGGGGGGATTAGTCCGTGTGAAAATTGAACTAGGTGTCCTGTTAACAAGTGATTTTTCTTCAGAAGGATACTGTCCATCTGCGTTTAATTAACAGAACTGTTTTTTCTATTTTGTGGGAGTAAAACTCCACCCACTGCTCAGCAATGCAGAGGACTACAAGCATGTTTACTTTATCCTGCTGTGTTATCAACATGGCACTTTGTCACCCTACATTCCTCTTGCTCCACAAAAGCATCTTCCAGTTGAGTGAGTTTTTGTGAGCTCATGAGCAGCCCTGCACTGAAAGGAGTTTATGCAATGAGATCTTAGTAGTAAACATTTAATTGTTTTGCATCGGAAACAAACATTTTGTTTGCATTATTGCTTCTATATTATTTTTTGGTGGGCAGAAATACAACAATCTATTTTTCATCTTTCCTGGCTTTTAAAAAGAGCTGACCTCCTCTCAACCTACATTTCTGGTTTTAAGAAGAGTCTCTTTGGATGTTTTCTTTCCCAAGAAGCAACAGGAGTAGTTGCTCTGCTCTGCCCTTGTTTTGGTGAAGGAGTTTCTGGTACAGGAGAAGGCTAACATATGTGTTGTCAGCATGTATTCTTTGATTGAGAGGAAGACACTTCAAAGTATTCACCAAACCATTATTACAAATCATGGTAAAAAGTTGTTAACAAAAGCTTAAACAAAGTTGAAGCTCACAGAAATCTGTTTTTAACATCCTTTCTGCTGGGGTTGTCAGTTTCATCACTCTAGTAAGATATTAATTTAACCAGTTCCCCATATACCTTAAGGAAACTTGTAGCAGCCGAAACCTGATGTTCTGACCAAAGAGGAAAAGAGTTTCTGCTGCAATAGACCTCTTTCATCCTCAGGTTCTGTCTCTCCTGTACTTACGTTTTTGCAGACTATTTTTAAGGAAATAAACTATTTGATTTCCTATTCTTGTTCTTCCTTTTCTTTTTTTTTTTTTTCCCCCCATGCCCTTGTGAAGGAAATGGTGGTGGAAGGATGAGAACAAAGAAGCAGAGAAAACAGGACTGCAAGCAAGTAAATGAAGTACTACTTTGGTATTCCTACAAAAAAATATCCTGAACTGGCTGCTGACCCTTGAGCTCCCTCTGCTCATGGCAAAAATAACAAGGAACTCTTTTTTCATGGGGAAAAGGTAAATCTCTTCAAAAGTAATCAAATGCACCAGCAGCATAACCAGCAAAGTGTTATGAAGCAGCATTAGCAAAGGAATGTGTTTCTCTGCAGTAAGTAGTGATAAGTTTTAGTTTCTTAAAAACCAATTTATTTTGTTGTTAAACTGTAAATGATGCAACCAGTGTTAACTCTGTTGATAGTTACAGCTATTACCAGTCTGGTTTTGCAGGGAACTTTCCTGTCCTGCTTCTTTCACCTCCTAGAGGTGAAGAAATACGCTTTTCAGTATACTAGTATCTTATTTTAGCAAGGCTGAAAATGGCACTTGAATTAGTCATAAGAATGGTAACACAGGCCTCCTAATCTTATGAATGTATTTGCTACAGGGAGTGAAGAAATTGTCCTCATTATAGAATAAAAATATATTGTGCAAAGCCCACATGAATAGGTACTCTGGAATTACTTTGTTTTTGGAAGGTGATACACGTACTTCGTATCCTGTCATCTTCAGTATTTGGCAGTGCTCTTAGCAAGAGCTGGTTTGGTTAATCCAGCAGGATGCCAATTTGGGGCCTCTTGAACTGTGGGTATTCAAGAAGTCATGCTCTCAGTTTCAGAGAAGATAGCTGGAATAGAGGTGGTCCCTTTAAATACATTTAAAGACTTTTCTTATATGCAATTTACTTCTGTTTACATGAGATCTTATCTAGCGGATGCTAAGAATTTAAACATCACTGTTCATTTGTGCTTACTGTAAAAACTGATTGTAACCATCTGTTGTAAAACTGCCTCAGAAAGGGAAAAACTTCCTGGTTTCTAATGCTTGCCAGCTGAAGTTCAGCAAGCAAAATGAGAGAGCAAAAATACTGTTGTGTTGCTAAGTCCTGACCTGCAAAATAGGCAGTTGTTTGAATGCTGTTTGAAAGGAAGGTAACTGAAGTTTTCTATATAGAAATATTTTAGTTTTAACGCATATTGCCATTAAATGAGTACCTATCTCAGCAGTACTGCAAACTGCTATTACATAGAAGTTTCATGGGCCTATCTGGTACTGACAGGACTGAGGGGGATTCACTGTGTGGGACTCCTGAGAAGAGCAAAGTGCTAAAAATTGTCAGGAGGTGGCTTCAGAACTGTTAGAAATGAGACTCCAGAGGCTTAGATCTGTGACTTGTATGAAGATTGGGAATCATGGAATTGCAGAATCATAGGATAGTTAGGGTTGGAAAGGACCTGAAAATCATCAAGTTCCAACCCCCCTGCCATGGGCAGGGACACCTCACACTAAACCATGTCACCCAATGCTTCATCCAACCTGTCCTTGAACACTGCCAGGGATGGAGCACTCACAACTTCCCTGGGCAACCCATTCCAGTGCCTCACCACCCCAACAGGAAACAATTTCTTCCTTAGATCCAATCTAAACCTCCCCTGTTTAAGTTTGAACCCGTTACCCCTTGTCCTGTCACTACAGTCCCTAAAGAAGAGTCCCTCTGCAGCATCATTACAAATGCTCCTCAGATACTGGAAGGCTGCTATGAGGTCTCCTTCTCTTCTCTATGGCTGCTATGAGGTCTCCTTCTCAGCCTTCTCTTCTCCAGGCTGAACAGCCCCAACTCTCTCAGCCTGTCTTCTTACGGGAGATGCTCCAGTCCCCTGATCATCCTCGTGGCCCTCCTCTGGACTTGTTCCAACAGCTCCATGTCCTTTTTATGTTGAGGACACCACAATTGCACACAATACTCCAGGTGAGGTCTCACAAGAGCAGAGTAGAGGGGCAGGATCACCTCCTTCAACCTGCTGCTGGTCACGCTCCTTTTGATGCAGCCCAGGATACAGTTGGCTTTCTGGGCTGCAAGCACACACTGAAGCCAGCTCATGTTCATGTCCTCATTGACCACCACCCCCAAGTCCTTCTCTGAAGGGCTGCTCTGAATCTCCTCTTTGCCCAACCTGTAGCTGTGCCTGGGATTGCTACACAGCTGCAGAACCTTGCACTTGTCATGGTTAAACTTCATGAGGTTGGCATCAGCCCAGCTCACAAGCCTGTCANCTCTGCAGGGCTGCTCTGAATCTCCTCTTTGCCCAACCTGTAGCTGTGCCTGGGATTGCTACACAGCTGCAGAACCTTGCACTTGTCATGGTTAAACTTCATGAGGTTGGCATCAGCCCAGCTCACAAGCCTGTCAAGGTCCCTCTGGATGGCATTCCTTCCCTCCAGCATATCCACCAAACCACACAGCTTGGTGTCACTGGCAAACTTGCTGAGGGTGCACTCAATCCCACTGTCCATGTCAGCGACAAAGATGTTGAACAAGACCAGTCCCAACACCAATTCCTGAAGGACACCACTCGTCACTGGTCTCCAGCCTGACATTGAGCCATTGAGCACAACTCTTTGCAT
The DNA here is from genome assembly GCA_002631895.1 of Agapornis roseicollis. Lineage (NCBI taxonomy): Eukaryota > Metazoa > Chordata > Aves > Psittaciformes > Psittacidae > Agapornis > Agapornis roseicollis. The sequence continues at coordinate 60,401 of NDXB01014809.1, forward strand.
GCGTCCATCCAGCCAGTTCTTTATCCACCGAGTTGTCCACCTATCAAATTGATGTCTCTCCAATTTAAAGACAAGGATAAGTCATGTGGGACAGCAAGAAAACATGGGTTGAACACAGTAATACACAAGAGGCAGGACACAAGTTTGGTTAAGAATTTTTTCCTCTCTTTTTCACTTGAAACACAGTAACTTTCTGTTATTGGTACAACCTGTTTGGACTCCTCAGAATAAAAAGTCTGGAAATAGAAATCTAAAATGTGTTTTGGCTGAGGCTGTTGGTTTATATATAGATTTTAAAAAAAACCACCACTGCTAATTTAAAAGGTCTTTCATCTATTTGATATGATTGTCTCCTCTGTATCCAGTCGAAATCTATGAATCCCGAGGGATATGAGTCCAAAAGGGTAAAATCACTAATACCACTGTCACAGCTCTAGCTGCCTTCAGAGGGGATGGTATTCCACCCCAAACCTGATCGGAACTCTGAGGTTCTGTAGATAGCCTGTGTCTCTGTTTAAAACATTCTTGTTAAGTCTTGGCTGTCCTGTATGTGACCCAGGTCAGCTTCGGAAATAAGGGCACAGTGGTAGAGACAAAAAAGTGTTTTCAGTCAGACAGACGATTTCTTGTCTGGTATCTTGTTAATCAGTATGCCTCATTGTGTTGGAGAAAAAAGGGAGAGGCAGATGGGGGAAGTGAGGGAGAATTTCTGGCCTATTCTAGCTTATATTGAATACTAAAGTTGACATTTATTTTACACTGAACACTAGGGTCTGGTTAAGAACTTGCCCTTATATTTAGATAGGGCTTATAAGTGCAATTGACTGAAGGCTAGAAAAACTTGACTAAGCAGTTCCCTGCTTCTGCAAGCCCTCTTTTGCAGAGAAAGTTTGCTATGTTGGGGAGATACAGCAGAGAAAATCAATGGTGTAAAACATGCATTTTTGTTAAAAATACCAAAACCCTCCAAAATTTGATAAGGTACAATAATTAGCAGGTTATTACTCTTTCCCTCATGGGTACTGATAACCCTCCTCTCCCTCCAGTAGTTTTGGGGTTTTTTTTTCCATTCTAATGCCACATAATTTTACAAGCTAACAGCATATGTAAGTAATTGCCTTCTTCAGTCACAAGCAAAGCACAACATGCTTGCTTGTCTGAGCTAAGTATTTAAAGGATGAGGTTTATCTGACACCTTAATTCTCTGTGAAAGTGCTTCAGCAGCGTTGAGAATACAGGGAGCAGGCTTAGTAAAAGGAAAGAACCATGTATTGCCATCTGATTGCCCCCAGCCCAGACCTCTCATAATGCAGACTGGTTTCCTCTCATAGTGAGAAGCTATCCCAGCCCAGGCTGTGCCTGAGGAAGGAGTGCTGTTTGAAGATGTCTGCTGAGACTGGGATTTCTGTCAGCAGCCTGCTCCTCAGCCTCAGGCTTCCTGAGAACCCACCATGTTTGGATTTACCACTGGAATTCAGCTCCTCAAGCACAAAAGCTGGTGCACCCAAGTTGAGGTCTCTAGTCTCCCACTGTGGTATTGTATGGCCACATGGTCTGCGGCCAGCGCAGTGCACATGTAGAGAGTGGGTCTGTCCAATGCTTGTTTGCATGAGTGGAGTGCTGGCTTTCACCAGGGTATCAGCAGTGCACAAAGTGTCTTCCAACAGTGGCACCCAAAAGTGCTACTCCCTTTTAAAGTCAATTTTAGGGGGACATCTGTGTAATTACAGAAGTAACGTAAGTTTGTGACCTGAAAGTATCAAACTATGTTTTTTGGCTAGGTTCTTAGTAGGGTTTTGTTGTTGTCTGTATTGATAGGTTTTAGTAAAGCTACTGGCTGCTAGACTGAATAGCTCAGTAAATTCCAGTGGTGAGGCTTTCAGCTGGTCTTAGTTCAAACTGAATATTAGCAAAGAGTAGTTTGATACACTTTATAATGGTGAATTTATGATGTACATTTAAATTTCTGCTCTTCCCAGAAGATTTTAAGTGCAGCTTAAACCTTTGTAATATTTTATATTGGAATATTGTGTGCAGTTCTGGTGTCCTCAACATAAAAAGGACATGGAGCTGTTGGAACAAGTGCAGAGGAGGGCCATGAAGATGATCAGGGGACTGGAGCATCTCCCATACGAAGACAGGCTGAGAGAATTGGGGCTGTTCAGCCTGGAGAAGAGAAGGCTGCGTGGAGACCTCATAGCAGCCTTCCAGTATCTGAAGGGGGCCTATAGGGATGCTGGGGAGGGACTCTTCTTTAGGGACTGTAGTGATAGAACAAGGGGTAACAGATTCAAACTTAAACAGGAGAAGTTTAGATTGGATCTAAGGAAGAAATTGTTTCCTGTTGGGGTGGTGAGGCACTGGAATGGGTTGCCCAGGGAAGTTGTGAGTGCTCCATCCCTGGCAGTGTTCAAGGACAGGTTGGACAGAGCCTTGGGTGACATGGTTTAGTGTGAGGTATCCCTGCCCATGGCAAGGGGGTTGTAACTAGATGATCTTAAGGTCCTTTCCAACCCTAACTGTTCTATGATTCTATGATATTAAAGACCTTCTTTTCTTTGCTTCTTTATTTTGTCATCAAAAGGGTATTTAACAGAATGTGGTTTTTATTTTTTGAAATCTCCTTAAACATCCAGTGACGTTGCTATGGGTGGTGACAAGCTAAATGGTTAGGAAGAAAGAGTTATCAGCTCTGATGCCCGCATAGCAAAGAATTCTCTCTCCCGAAAACCAATAAAACAGTTTTGCAGAACTTCAGTCTTACTGTCTTTGGCCTGAATGGCTAAAAATAAAATCTTTCTGGAAATGAACCAACAACCAACCACTGGAAAACTCTGTATATGTGCACAATACAACTTTTTTCTTTTTTACAGATTTTAATCGTGAGATCAAAGATCTGTTTTGTGGATTACAGTAGAGCTGCCCGCTTTGAATAAAAGCTCATTTTATGCTGGTTTTCAGTTCTAAATCCTCACTATTTTGGCTGCATCCTGAATATAGCTTGGTGGCTACCTTGATTCTTGTGCTGAAGTTGCTGAGAAGCACCAAGGCCATCTTCCCTGCTGACCCTGCTTCAGGCCCAGTGACCTTTAAACAATGGTGGTCACAAACTGCTGGGAGGTAGATACAAATGGATGCCACTGCAGCTCTCAGTGTGTCTTAGTGTACGGCCTCAACTAATTATTTCTGCTTAAGCAGAGTATATCCTCCAGGGCAAAGCTACGACATGGCTGCTCATTAGCCAGTGCATGAACTCATTCAGCACCAGCCAGGGAGTGTTTGCTCAGCATGATGGTGCCCTCCAAGTACAGCTTCCTCTGAGCTTGTGGACATAAATGCTTCTAAATAACTAAGTAACCTTGGACTTTAAGTAGGTTATTTTTCTGAATTTGTCTCTGAATGCAGTCTGGAAAGTGCCATTTGCAAAAGCTGCAAGGAACTGAGATGGGCAATTCAAGTTTAAGGGTATACAACCTTTACTTTCATAGCTACATCCCTGCATACTGTACTACTGTTAAGGCTGAGCAGGTCCCTCAGAACTATGCTCAGGCTCTGGGGGAGATGCTTCCTTTTCTCTCTGTCTGTCTGTATGGATAAATACAGTAATTAGACATTTCAGTCTGACACTGACACAAAATATGCCCCAATCTATCCTGTGGAATCTGTACCAAAATGGGGTTTGGTGAAATTTTGAGCAACCTGTCCTAGCAAAAGATGTCTCTGCCCATAGCAGGATCCTTAAGGGTCTCTTCCAAATCAAAACATCTGTGTTTCTAGGATTCCTTGTGTTTTGTTTGCCTTGACATTTAGCAGCTGGCTCAATTTCTGTGATCTCCTGCTCTCGCTGTTTGAATCTAACTCTGACCTTTGGGAGAGGAAGGTCAGAAAACGGGAGAATTTTCTTTGTTGCTTGTACCTATTTCTATTTTCCCACAGCACCCAGCTCTCCCTGGCAACACGAGTTTCTGGCCAACACACTGTAGACCTCAAGAGACCTCCTGTGTGCTTTTTTACTTAGACCTAGTTTGGCTGATTTCAAATTCTGTTTGGATGAACTCCCAAGTGAAAAGTTGTGTCACGCTATCATTAACCAGTACTTGATAAAAAACCTCAGCTCGAATGAAATTACTTTTGATACCTTGTCTAGTTAGAAAACAGAGTCTAGTTTTGAAAAAGAGGATCTAAAAAAGAAACCAGAACTAGCAGTAGATATTGATCCAATTCAAGGAGAAAGCATCTGAGCAACCAAATTTTAGCACAGAGGTTTGGGAAACCATGGTATTAACTAACCAGTTTATGAAGTAAAAATCCAGGAATGGTTCAAGTAAGGAACAGACACAGAGAATAAAAAGTAGGCACTCCAAAGAGAAACTGAGATGGAGCTACATCTGGTCATTAAAGACTTGTAAAAACAATGGCTTGAAAAACGTAATGAAAGGGGAAGAGAAGGAGGAACTTGCTTTATTTAAAAAAAAAAAATAAAAATAATTGCTATCAGCTACAGATGTGACCATATGATGAATGTTTAGAAAAGTTTCTGCTCTTGGTCACTTGCACAGGTGTTTTGTGGTGTCTGTTTTACGATTTCTTTTTCTAGACGTGGAAAACTTCAAAGTTAACTCAAAACACTTATTCTCAGTCATTCAGAAGTTCTTGTTTGAGAGTTTTCTTCTTCTTCTTGTATTATCTACTGTCGCCCTAAGATACATTCTGAAAACAAACCCAAAACAAAAAAAAGACAAAAAAATAATTAATTTGTTCCACTGACCTGGCTTAATTGCATTGCCTGCATCAAATCCTTGATGGCTTTTATTATGTCTGTACATCTGTGTCAGGTTGGAGGAGTGTTTATTTGGCTTCAATAGATTACTACTGAATATTAGCATCTTATTCTGTAAGAATACCAAAACAAAGGTGTGCCTTAGGCTGCATGAGATGGAGCTGGAGGCTATCCCCATGCCTGGGTTTCAGGCTCTCCTTTTCTGATGTTTTCCTTGTTCTGCATTCTCTTTCTTTTGGTTTTGTCTTTCAAACCTCCCAGGTTGCACATTCTCTTCTACTTTCCTTTGTACTTCCCATCACTAGGTCTACATCTGCCCAGACAACTGTGGATCTTGCTTGGGCCACAGCTGGGCTTTATTATAGTAGGAAGATCACAGTAATACCTACATGTGCAGTGGGGGTTTTCTGGAGGAGTCTGAACTGTACTTTTCCAGTTGATAATTTCTTTCACTGCAAGCAAGGATCATATCTGTTACTATTATAATTAATGCACACCTTCCTAGATTTCCCCAAGCTCTCTCTCTAGGTGAGTACAAGTCGGTTTTCTTTTATTTCTGTATCTCAGAAGGCTCTTTCAATTTTCTCTAATTAAACTCTCATTTTAATAATACCTTGGCTGAATGCCAAGATATGAGAATTCTTCAGAAATTAACCTTTAGAGGATTATAGCAGATTAAAGCACCGTCCTGTGCCTAAAGACTTCAGCATACTTTCCAAACAGCCAGGGGTTGCAGTGATTACAGAATTAAAGCATTGCTCTAAGTAAAAATGTAGATTTCAGAAGGAAGGGAAATTCTTTATGAAGATCAGAATTCTTGGTTTTCAGTCCAGATGCTTTTTTGTAGCACGTACAAGGATAAGCACAATAAACTGAAATTATGGGTTTACTGAAGCTACAGGTTGTGGACAGGAGTGGTATCAGTTACGTGTTAGTCCTACCTAACTATGTTTCTGAGAAGCATTCTGCCTTTATACAATTTGCAACTGGCTGCACAAAATGAAACAAAATGGATGATATTGTTCAGAAAACTTCATTTTGCAGATATTTCATAGTCAGTGGTAATGTAAGCTGAACAAGGAAAGCTCATAAAACTTTAGAAGCATTAACTGATATGAAAATCAATTGTGCCAGCTGTGGTCTAATCCACATAAGCCAAAATAAAGTCCCTGCCCCCAAAAGGCTCAGTTTTCAAAGACTAAATAAATATCTTCAAGACTCTCAGTAAGTTCATTTTGCTTGATCTCAATTAAAACAACTAAGGCACCTTTTCTGAGTGCACCAATACTATTTTAATAAAGTAGCATTCTTAAAATCTTTTCAGTTTGTGATAAATAGGAGTTTAACTACAAGAACAATTCCCCATCTGCATTAATGGGGTTTTCTCGGGGTTTTGCTGGAATGATTGGAGCAGGAATAACATACTTTAAAGAAAGGGAGGGAAAGCACTGAAATTTTGAACATGCAGTTTGAGTTGTGAGCATTGTTACAATGTGTGGACAGACTACCAGCAAGCAATAGTCCTTAATGTAGTTTAGGGTTTTTTTCACCTACAGTGCCTGACTACGTTTTGAACCTGAAGTCTTTACCCTTTGTCTCCTGTGCTTCTTGATGTGGGGGAAAAATAAGCTCTATCCCTTGTTAGGGTCATTAAAAAATAGGCCAACTCTTCACAAGCTGGAGTCTAATTTCCTCTGTTACAGAGACATGGATGCTCCTCCAGCACCTTCATTCCTCTCTCCAACTGTACCAAAGACCTGTCTGTGCCCTCTGTAAACATACTGGTTGTCTGAGGAAGGGATTGAAAAAGGTTAATCCTGGGCCTCATTGGTGACACTTGTGTGACAGACCAGACTGTCCCCACCCTCAAAACTTAGACATGGCGATGGCCATCTTAGCTGCCACCAACCATTTCATGCTATGTTCCCTAAGATTTGAAAAAGCCAACCTCTATCTTCTACCCTAGACAAGCAGTGTACAGCAGCAGCCTGGAACAAAATGGGAAGAATAAATACCTTTATAGATGCTGAAAGCACAAGTATAAATATTCACATCCACAATTTCTAGAACTGAAGTTCTGGGAGGAAGCTTAAACATGCAAGAATGCACTTTAACATTGCAGAAGATGCTATGCAATACCAGTGGTAGTCTGATTTTCTCTTACTACTACATTGTTATGTACCATCTGTACTATTCTCGTTCAGTGATGAACATGCCATCTCTGATGGTCACATAGTCCCAAAACCATGGTGAGGCTTGTCCTGAAAGGAACAGGAGTGCTCTGGTGCTGTGCACCCAGTTGTGTCTTGTTTCCCTCACATCTCTGAAAAGACAGACATGGCTGCTAAGAGGTGTTTTTATGATTTGTAGTATGCACGCTGATCCCTATGGCTGTATATTTTGAAGAAACATTCAAAGTGGTGATGTGCTTTAAGTGTATTCAGGCCAAGGATTGCAGGGACTGCCAAGATGCTGAAGTCCTAAAAGACATTACTGTTCCTCTGCAATAGCTGAAGACCTAGCCTAAGTTACGAAGAATTTTGATAAAAATCAAATTGTTTAAAAATAGAGAGACTAACATCAAGCGTGGATTTTTCAATGGAGATCCTACATTGTTTTAATCAAAAGACTACATTATTTCAGAGAGCAATTCTAGCAAATACAAATAAAACTTTTTTCCCGGTATGTGAAATAAATAGTATTGTTATTCTCTATAATATGTTCCAGTTAAGGATCTCAGTGTTTTACAAGCATGCACCTTGATTGCTGAAGAACAACCGTGATTTCAAATAGCTTTGGGTCCAGTTGTTTAACACAACTGAGGTGAGTAGAGTTTTTATTTCATAGAAAAACTGAGACACAAAATGCTTTCCAGGAAGCTGGACTAAAGCTTTTGAGTTGAAACCAGTGTCCAGAATTTCTAACTCTAAATGTTATACTCAATCTGGCTAGCATTTTTACATGGTTACAGGTCTCTGCCATGTTCACTACCTGTTAACAGTAAGTTGAAGGGCAGCTGTTCTTGCCAAGAGACTTTCCCTGCTATTTAACCCAAAATAAATCTCTAATTGCAAGATAAAGCGATAGCAGTATTTTCTCTGCTAGTTTGAGGTTTTACAGTAGGGTAAATACAGGCTTCCTTTTATTCAGTAAGTGGCTGTTGTTGGTTGGATCTAGGTAACATCCCTCATTCCCTGAAGATTAACAGCTTGCCTTTCTTTCTCTTTAGTGGAAGTGTATACAGGTTAACACTCCCTTTAGGTCACAGCTGCTTTTTTCAACAGCACAGCAATCTCATGGTTCATAAATTAAGAGGTCAATTGTTTGCCACTGAAGCTGAAAATAACTCCCTAAAGGTTAGACCTCTGAGAGACTCTTTAAAATGCTGGCAAGTTTCAATGACAATGGTCCTTTGAAAAGAATGTTTTCTGATACTTATCAGGAACAAACAACAGTGTGATGCCTTATCACTTTGGACTCAATAGTGTAGAAACCTTTGCGGTACTGTTTGTGGAGTGTCACTGACATTTCTACTGTTGGTTACAGGCAGAGTTAAACCTATGTTGCATAAACTCTAGCACTGATAATATGCAATTTCCAGTTTTCTTCTTTCCCAAAGAAAATAATGCTTTTGTGGAATACAGCTAAAATCAATGCTCTTCACTCAAACAGATACACTACCAAATCTCAAGGACTGCTTCACTCCATGCTTGTAAAGGGGTAGGTGTAATGTGAATCTAGGTCACTGGACTACCAGGCCACAAAACTCATCAAAACTACCCAGGACTGTGTTCCAGACTATGAGAATATGTTACCAGGAGTCTTCAGGCCGCAGTGTCTTTGCACAGGCATTCAGTCTGCTACTTCAGAAAACTTTCCTGAGCACCACTGCAGCAGTGACTGTGGGCAATTGAGGGTTTAATCAAGCAGAGAAGCTCTATTTGGTGTCTTTGTGTTGGATGATGCTTTTCAGTGCCTCAAAAATGGAGGAGGAAATGGATGTACTCCCTGCAGCAATGACTGTTTTCTCTGTTGTGTTTATTGCTTTGTACTGTTCCAATTAAGCAAGTTTCTTGCTTAACTGTACCTGACAACCAACAGTTCCACAGTCTTCTATGAGAGAACTTAAAGGAGTGTATTACACAGTACTTCCCTGCTAATGTTTCAGAAAATACTTTTGGATAAAAAAGGGAAATAGCTGGGAATGTGTTTCATTTTGAATTTCATTATTAATTTCTTGCTTATAAACTGAAGTTTATTGTGGATGAAGATGACAGGCTGGAGAAGCAGCATTATCCTCTTAGTTGTGGTAGCAGTGCACAGCACTGCAAAGAAGACCCAGGCAGTGACACTGGCTACAAGCATGCAGTATTCCCAGATTAATTTTGTTTCTTTTATAGGAAGCAGTGGTGGGATTTTTCTGTCCCCTTTTTTTTTGGGGGGAGGGGAGGGCGGTGAGGGGGGGCTGTGGTTTCTGGAGTTTTTTGTGTTGTTTTGATTTGTTTTGCTTTTGTTTTGATTTTTTTTCTAATGGCATGAACATGCTTATCATGTTCTTCTGAACCTGATCAGGAGAACCACTAGGCAAGTCTCCATGCAAGCCTTGTGAATTTTCAGCCTCTTGCAGAATCAGCTTTCTATCAACATATCAATCCTTATTTTCCTGTTCACTGTCTGACCTTGCATTGTTAATGTTACTGCATTTCTAACCTTGAATTTTTATGTTTAGGAAGAACATAACTAAGTGAACTCAGGGGCTTTCTCACATTTGTGGTAGCAAAGTGAATCTTTATGGACTTGAGTACACATAGGCTGGGGAAAGATGAAAAGGTAGATTTAATATTTCCCTTTTTAAATGTAATCTTTATCCTGTTCTCCTCAGCCTGCCTTAGAAATTGCAGAGTGGACTGCTGCAGCCAGGTACTGCTGCTCACAGAATAAATTTTCTGCCACTCAGTAAATACCTGGGAAGTAATTGTATCTTTTTCCACCACAGTTCAGCAAATCTTCCTGTGTGCAGGAAAATCTAGGTTTGGGATTAGCACAAGTTTTTGTTTTACTTTGAGAACCTCATCCTCCTTACAGAAGTATTGACTGAATGTGCAGATGACAGATAGTGTGTGGTTCAGGACTTTGCTCATCAACTCAAAAGTTATCAAGTTGAAATGAAAGGGAAGAGATTGGGGGAGTGTATGTGTGTGCTTCAGGTATGCTTTTTCTCTTTTCCAAATAAAAGCCTGGAAAGAAAGGGACTGATTTCTTGTTAAAGAAAGCTTACAGAAAAGAGTTGACTGATTACCTTCATGTCAACAGTCTGAGCTGCACAATTTTAGCTAGCAATGAAAAAGGAATACATACTGTGCTTAAGTTCCATTCACAGGAAACCGAACTATTCTCTTCCCTATGTGAGCAAATGTTGAAATAAAAAGACTTAGTATGCATACAAAGCGCATGTCTTCTTTTCAGTGCTCTGGCATTTCTCAAGAAAAGCTTTTGTAATTTCAGTCTATCCTTTAGATAATGTCTTTGATAGACCACAAAAACTAATTGTAATTAAGGAAATCAGAAACCAAGTTCGTTGCTGAAGTAATCAAACTAGTTTGAAAAGAACTTCAGCAATTATGTTTTGGATTAATGGGACAGAGACCCATATACTTTAAAGTAAGCTGCCAGTTTTTTAATCAGCCTGTAAGTACAGTTATGTTGATGATCCTAACCAGACCACTGGACAATACAGGCCATTCACCATGATGAATTAGAAGCTACATTCCAGCAAGTACAAACACAAACATACAAGTGAACCCATAGTCATCTACACTTAGAGGAGGTAAATACTCCTGAAACCCAGGACAGTATAACAATCTGACATTAGTATTAGTATTAGTACTAATTAGTATTAGTACCTCAAGGAATTTTTTTTGTTTGCCTAGTGTTTTTTCATAAGCAAATATGTCCCAGATTTTATCCTATTGTATCCTATTACACATGGTATAGCTTTGAGTTCATTTTAATTTCTCACAGTCATCTGTTTTCTTCATCTGCCTTCAAGTTCCACCACAGTTAACATCTGTTGATTCTTTTCTTCCATACTATTGATTTCAGTTTTGCATTTTTATAGTTTGGTTTTGTTTCCATATAAGGGTCTAAGTCAGCTTGCTTGTTCAAAAGAGGGCAAGGGAAAGTAACATACTGTCATGCTGGATTTGGTCTATGCTTACAAAGGAAATCTGAGAGTCAGAAGCACTTCCCCATCCTGTCCTTCCACTGCAGTTGGGCTGAAAATCTGCTTGTTCCTTATGCTTAAAAGTGCTTTTAGTTCCTATGCTGAAATGGGCATAGAGTCGTCTGTCCTTGGTAATTCTGTCTCTGTACTGCGATTTTGCCTCTGAAAATGTGGCCTGTGAAGTTTACTTCTCAGGATGCACCAATGAGCCACTGTGTGGTAGCAAATTTTACTTAATTCCCACCAGCCAGTCCTAGCTGCAAATCTGATATGAATCTCTTGACAGAAGGCTGGAGAGATAGCTTGAATATTACAAGATATTAAATAATTGATGGGACTTGGCCTATAGCTTCCCTCTATCCCGCTTTTCTGAACGGGGACAAGAAATCAAATTTTGAATAGCCATGGATTTTCCCTTGTTGCAGTTGCAATTGCAATTAGTCAGTAAAATGAATATATGTTATTTGAATCCTTAATATTTTAACACATAAAAGGATTTAGAACAGCAGTTAACCAAACTTTTCAGCTTGTAAATAATCACATTTATAAGAAGGCAATAAGCATTACTATTAAATTGTTAATTCACCTCATTTTAATTTCATCGCTTACCTTGAAATAAGAGCAAATCTGTTTTGTTATTATCTTAAAAAGGAACATAGTCACATCTGTATTTTTATAAAGACTCTTTTTCTTCTCTTGTGTGGGAAAACTGATTGATCTGAAAAGATTTTAGGTCACCCCTTTGTCCTTGAATCTTTAATATATAAATGAGTGTGTGTGTGTGTGTGTTGAAGGAAATAAGCTAACAGAAGGGGGGAGGAAAAATGAGCAAACCTTATTAACAGGAGCTTGGTTTTTAGTCCCAGCAGACCTAACTAGCAGAAGGGGAAGGGAAGATCTGGGGCTGGCTGCCAGTGAAGCATTGCTGAGTGTTAACACTCCAAGGCATCTCAGAATGCCCTTATCATGGGGAGCCTGAAAGTGTTTGTACTCTGACTCTGCAGTCAGGAGCAGTCTTGCAAGGAAAGAGTGTTTACTGAGGATTTGAAGTAGGGAGAAACTGCAGCCAAGCTGACCAGAAAGACTGGAATTTCATCTATCTCTGCCGGTCCCCTCCCCCTCTCTGTCGCCCACTCACTGGATTTCTTTCTCTGCCAGCCTTTTAAACCAGACATTACTGGGTCAATGACATTCATTATTCCTTTTATTCTAGTACGATCTCGTGTTTGGCCGCCTGGAGAGACACTGCTACCTGTAAGTATCTGCTTCAAGTTTATAGTACACACCGAATGCTGTCATGCTTGTGTTTGAAACACAGTTTGCTGCTAAATGCTGCAGAAAAGCAGTCAGACAGTAATTTTTATACTTTGAATGGATGGAAGGTCAGTTCTAACTTTGGAGGAAAGCAGGCACTTGCTCTTGCCAGTAGTTTAGCAGGAGTTAACTTGGAAGTTAAGCACTCGAAGCAACTTAGCTTATCCTAATATTCAAATTGATATACATTTCTCAACTATGCTGGCTTTCTTCCATCAACTCTAATAAAACTGCATGTTTTTCTCTTTTATAAAAGCTTGGAAGCACTAAGCAAGATTTCTTAAATCAGTCTTTTTAGTAAGATACACTGGGAGAGATGTGATAAAAAGAACTGAAAAACATTCAGTATTAGTAAGTCTTTCTAAAGGAAGTATTTAATTTAACTGGGAGAACTTATTTTTTAAATGCATGCCTTAAAATTGTAAACTTTTATTTTGCAGTAGAGATCTGTGAGAGTTTTCATATTTCCATGTAGAGTCAGACAGCTGACTTCATTCATCTGAATTAGACAGATGTTCATTGATCGTATGTATGTGTAAATATTTATGTGTGTTTCAGGGCAGTCACATACATGCTTGCACAGTTTTTGCATTTCCTGATGCTTTCTATGCATTTATCTAAAACCAGACTCTAAAACATCACCTGTTAATGATTAGTTGCTGTAGCTCTGTGTTGCGCTGAGACGCTTCAACAAACTCTGTAGATTATTATACACAGTTTCTTGGAACAGTTATTAAAAAGTGATTTTGCAGATTATTTTTGCTAGTTAGAAAATCTTACTAGTTCACCATCTCAGCTAACTCAGTATTGAACATTACCTTAGACAAAATGCATCCCTGCTGTTGACATATGTCCAAAGAGTTTGTGGGGGGCATTGGCACTGCAATCTCCCCTTGCTTTCACAGTAAAAGAACACATACATTTGCAGTTGTCTCATCTCTTTTCCCTTAGTGGGCTGTTACTACTGTGTGCCTGCCAGCATTTTCTTCATGATTTTTCCCTGGGGTTTAGTTTTGCATGCAACATGACTGCATGCAAATTGTTTTGACCCAGAGAATGATGAGGTTTGAGTCTGGGCACCTTTAGGTTTTGAGTATTTTCTCCAGCATAGATCCCTTCTCTCAGAAGAATTAGGCAAGTCTAAGGACAAATGATTAAACAAATGCCTGGACAATTGCTGATTTTTTTTTTTAAAATGAGAGTACCTCGTACCTGTTCATTCATTACATTTATTTTTGCAGTCCTTGAAGTAGACTTGATAATATTAATGTTTGATATTAGTTACACTACAACAAGGGAAAAGAAATGGTTATGGATTTCATCAACCTAACATTGAATTTAGATGACAACGACTACGTGTAGTAAAAGCCCCAAAGTAAAATAGCACATGCTAGTCAACTAGTGACATATTAAAAGTGCAATCCACTTGATTGCACCTGTTGAACATAAAAGGAGATTGAGCAGATGATTTGTCATCAATACCTTAACTTTGCTTCTCTCATTTTTTGAGATTGTGTGACAGTGAGTTGTGGGCCCAGATGAATTTATCTCATGTTAATGTCTGTGTGAGCTACAGTCACTGTAGCTAGGGTGTTCTTGCAGAACTTCATGCTTTCACACATTGCAACACAAGATCCTCAGGGTGATTCAGCTAACTTTTGTGCAGTTAGGTAAAAAACCATGAAAAGACTACAGTTGGTGAGTTGTTAAACACTCCTTAACAAGTGTGTTAGTTCAGTCTCTAGTTGCTGTAATTTTGAAGTTTGCAACAGTAGTTCAAAGAAGTCTAATAGCTGTCTGTAAAGATAAACTGTAGCTGGATTGTGTTTGACTTCCTGACAAACATTGTCTAAAACCATTATGCAATTACATGATCTGAATGGCTGTATCTGCACTGTGCATCCTGAATGTGTAAGGATATACACGTGTAAATGAAAATTGTTAGCTAAAGGGGAGCCATGGGTTTGTTTTGTTTCTTTTACTGGATCTAGATTAATTTTGATGAGATGTGTGACTATTTATTCTAGTGTATAATCACTGTTTATCAAACATACTTTGAAGATAATCATGCCACATCTAAGTAACTTACATACTTCACAGAAGAACTTGAAATCACTTTAGATTTGTCTGTGTGGACATCAAACTCCCACTGAAGGTCCCACCTTTACAAACCTAATTTTGTATTTGGGCCAAATCTATCCTCTTTCCCTAAGATAGCTATATAAACTGGAAGGAAATGCTCTTTGGAGGCACATTTTTTGCTCCCATAATATATCAATAGTTCTGGCATAATCTTCAAATGAGCATCTAAATTTCACATATGTAAGGCTCAAATAGATGAACCAAGCCAGTGTGTTTGTGGGAAAGTGTAAACCATACCATCTACCAGCTGTTAAAATTTAAGCATTCAAGAAAATCCTCTGTGTAATATGTGCAGTGGGTTGAAAGTCTTCTTCTGTTTAGCACTGTGAGATGGAGCACATCCTCCAGTGAGCTTGTTTTTGTGAAGAACAGTCTGAAAAGTCTTCCTTCTCAAGAAAAGCAAACCCTCTGCTATTACCCTTCAGGATCATCAGCTCAAAGCTCAGCATTTTCCCTCACTCCTTCAACCATCCAGTCAACAGCAGTGCATAAATTATTCTAAACCCACTAAAACCATGTGCTGTGCTTCAGGTAGGTTTCTACCAGTAAAAAGGGGTCTGCCAACGTTGGAAGTCCCTTGCCATTTCATTGCTCTGTAGCTCCATGTAGAGCAGCATTGCCCAACAACTGTTTCACTGAAGTGTCAGTCCTTGCAGTTCAAGGTGTAGTGAAACAGTGCTACTGTTGGGCAGCTGGTTACAAGTTCCTCATCTCTGTGCCTTCACCTTTCTAGTGCCTGTGCAGGATGCTTTTACTGCTTCTTTTATATGGATTTTGACACCTCACGCTTGTGGATCAGAGATACATTCACTCTCTGGTAGCTCTGGTTTGTCATAGCTCAAGCTCATCTATACTGCTTCATGCAAGAGATCTGATCATAGCTTGCAAACATCATGGAAAAGCACGGGGGTCCAGAGTTAGAAGCCTTGTGTTGCCATGTTAGGTACTGAATGCAATACCGTTGTTTCTTTCTTCACTCACCAAATTTATGGCTCTAGGTGAAGCTAGTTATTCTGTCCTTGTAACACAAGCACAGTGGTCACTGACTAATCCTAGGCTGCTTGCTGAGTTTCACTAGTTTCTTTTCTATCCATTACTAGATTCTTACTAAAACAAAATGTCTTTTCAAAGTATTTCCTCTATCTACTACACTCTCTTCAGCCATCTGCAATTTCCGTTATTAGGAGTTGTTTAATTTTGTTTTTGTGTCATTCTCTGGGTGGATTAGGGAAAACCATTCCACTACCCACTTGTTGTTATAGACTGCTCTTCTCAGACCAAAGCCAAGAGAGGGGGAAAAAAAAAAAAACTAAAAAAGAAGAGAACTGTTATAAACCATTCCTTAATTCAGAAAATACCTTGCTGAAATTTCTATGTGACCTGTAATCCTTGTTTGTAGCAGATAGAAAAGAAAAACCATTAAGTAGCAAACAGTCCAAGTGGTGCATGTGTTAATTGCGCATTCTGAAGTGACAACCCCCTAATTTAATAGCTCAGGATCCTTCCATTGCCCTGGGCTAAGTTTTAATTGCTGTAATAATATTGATCTTGTTTCCTAGAAATCATGGAAGGCTGCTATTTTGTTTTCTTCTTTAATCCCATCATCTAAAAAAAGAAGAAACCCGATGTTCTTTCTGTTTCTTGTAAACTTTTTCTGGTGTTCATTAAAACAAACCAGTCCAACTCCCACCCCACAACAGTCATTTGCCATAATCCCCTTCAAGCTTGGCAAAAGAAAATGGCAATTTTGCATCCAATTGTTCAGTGAAATCTCCCAGGCAACCAAAGATTTTGTCACACACAGAGAAACTCTTACGGTCTCATCCAAATCCAATTGAAGAATTTGTGCCATTGAGACTTGATTCAAGGTCACTAGTGATTTAGATTTCTTCATGGATTTAATGCTGTTCTCCAGATTCCAGAAGCCAACAAGCACTTATCTATCAAATTGGGAAGTTTTGTCAGATAATTTGTGATTATGATAACTCTACAGCAGTCCTTTTTGGGTTTTTTCTCCTTTTTTCTCCTTTTTTTTTTTTCTTTTTCTTTGTATGTTAAGAATCTTGAAAGCCAGTTGTATTTGGTAAGAAGTGGGAATAAGAAGTGAGAATATTAATTTTTTCAATTAACCATTGCATCATTTCTCACATCTGTACCAGCAGCCCTGAGGGAAAACTAGTTCTTTTAGCATTTGGAGGAAATCTTAAACAAACCACATCTGAAGTTCTCAGTAACCCTCCCTTACATTGCTCCCATTCTTGTCTGTCCCTCTGTTACACCCACCACCTCTCCAGGGGCTCCTTCTCCATTTACCTTTTCCTCTGGGCTCATCTTCAGATGGGGCAACAGTCTGCCAGCAGATGAGGAGACCCTCAGAGTTCCCCTTGCAAGTCTCCCTTGCACTATGCCTTGGACATGTGTCTGAGACTCTTTTTCCAAGCTCCCAGATCTCAGGGTCAGCTGGGCCAGTCAATCTCTTGTTATGGGAAAGGAGGTCTTTTTCTTTGTTGTCACATTTTTTATACCAGTCTGGTTTTGTACCAGATCTCATGGGAATTAGTGGAGAGTTTGTATGATACAAAACAGTATTTTGCAAATGTGTCAGGAAATTAACTTGGGTTCAGACAGCCAGACAGCACTGGCTCCTGCTCCTTTTAGAGCCTTTCTGCTGTTAGTATTTGATGCAGCGAAGAAACCACCACCTGTGCCCGAGGTTTGTACTAGCACCCATTGCTAGGATTTATAGGGCAGGCACCAGAAACTGATCAACTGAACATCAGAGCTGAGGTACAGATGTCCTTGTATGAACACCTCTGGTAGGGCCTGTTGCAGACAGACAGCTTGTAAGCACATATGTAAGGTGAAAAGAGAGTAATACACTTCCCAACCAGTGCTATTTCTGAACTATAACGTGTTTTTGTGGTAGGTATACAAGAAATTTGGAACTGCCCAGGCTTCAATTTTATAATTTCTCATAAAGTACTTAGTGCCCTATGAATAAAAGTATTTTGTGTTGTAAGTCAATGCCCTTATCTGGTATTATGGAGCATGAAGTTACTGGCATTGTCATGACTATAAACCATGAGGTCTGTGCTTCAGTTATTGACTGCTTCTTAGCACTTTGACAGGTTCTAGTCAGAGTCTAAAATTTCTAATTATTTTCTTCTTATCTGGGCCCCACTATGGCTTCAGAAACAGGGTCTTCTCTGAAACAAGCTGAGACTTATTCATGCATTGCTTGTTCATCAGGGTCTGGAATCAAAGGATTTAAAATCCATTGCAGTCCCTGGGCCAGGAGGTTCCTGCTGGCCAAGTATCCTGACATGCCTGAAGTCAGAGGAGACAGTAGGCAGAGCATCTTCTTGAGACATGTGCCAAGAAAGTTATTTCACTTCCCTTAGGCCTAGCTTCACTTTGTTTGATGCAGGAAGTAGGAAAATGGCACAGCAACAGAGAAGGTTTTTGCTCAGGATATGTCTCCATGCTTTGCACCTGGTATTTTAAGGAAACACAGATTATATTGGATAAATGTTAGCAACCTGTGCACTATGTGACAAATGCCAATCAAATATTCAGGCTAAAAGGATGCACTTGCTGCAAACCATACATTCTCGCTTGAAGGCTGAAGTGTAATCTATTTTTCTCCCCATCTTTCCAAGTTGTCCTTTATAGGATATAGGCTGTGTTTCAAAACTGTGAATTTTAGGAAGTTGATTGCTGTCTCAGATGTGCTTATTTCAGTAAAGTGCTATGCATAACCATCCCACGGAAGAGGAACAAAAATTAGCAAGTACTTTGGGCATATTTACATATCTGGGTTTTAGTGGAAGCTGTCTGGGTAAGTAAACTTTATTAACAGGAATTGAGATTTTGAACACATTAAAAAACTTTCAAACATGAATTTTCTTCATTTTCTTCTGCCTAGAACTCTACATTTCCTCTCAGACATTGCTTATGCAAAAACTGAAATAGTTTCAGGTAAACAGCTAGAAAAGCAGCATTGAGATTTGTGTCCCAGACTACATGGTCAACATATGTCTAACTTTAGATGTTAGTCCCAGTGTCTTCAGTCTTGAATCTGAGCTGAAGTGAGTGGATATGTCTTGTGTTACTTTAGGAAGTTAATAATTTTAAAGAAATTCATGACTCCTGGTCTCTTTTCACTGAGAGGTAAAACAGGGCAGATATATGTATACAATTGTAGGCAGTTTAGAAGGTCATCCTGTCAGAAACAGCAGAGAAAACACCTGTTAACAGCAATGAAGAAAATAAAGAGATACATGGATCTGGTTTTTTACTCACGATCAGGAAATCTCACAGATGGTGGTAGGACTGGGGTTAAATCAGACTGTACAATTAAGTAGTCAGGGTACTAAAAATTTACAAGAGACTAAAGGAATGTGGATGTTTCACTAGCTTGAAATACAAGATCTTATGGAATTAACTTAAATCAATATCATTGACTATTCTTTGGGACATACATTCAGTTACATCGGAGGACTGTAGAAATTATAAGGATATCAGTTGAACTTGTTCAATATCAGAACTCTGGTTTTCGTATAAGTTCATGAAAATGAAAGATGAAGATTAACTGGAACTGGGGGGCATGAGGAGCTTTTCTATTTTTTTTTTTTTCATATTATATTTTGTTCTTTTTTTTTTTCCCATTAAATTCTTTTAGTATTGTTTCTTTTTTTT
>NDXB01014809.1:79615-104543 GCA_002631895.1 Agapornis roseicollis
TTTTTTTTTTTTTCATATTATATTTTGTTCTTTTTTTTTTTCCCACTGAAATGCTTTCAGAATGATTACTTTTTGTGTGTGTGAAAAAAAAACCAACTCAGCTTTCATATGCTTCCATGCTGATGTCCTGGCATAGTTGCTTGCTCTATCTGGAAGAGTAAAGAGGTACTTGCCATGTGTTTTGAACTGAAGTTTTCCCCTACAAATTCAATGGCAAATGAAAAACAGATTTAACAAAAGTCCACTCTTCTGTTATCCCATTTTCAGGTATATTTAATCTGGACAAATGTCTACTTCTTCACTTTCACATTATTTGGATGCTCAAAGCCTTTTATCAATATCTACTCAGTCCAGCAGTAAAAAAGGCTGGTAACAATGGATGCTGTACGACAAGTGTTTATTATGGATCATATGGATAAAAGGTGCCTGGAATTCATGTTGAGAGCTGATCCATTGAAGGAGGGAGTCTCATTGGTACATAGCTAATTTTTGGAGCATGTGTGCTTTTAATAGTATTCAAATGTGAATTCAAGCTGCTGCTTGCAATGAACTGCAATTGTAAGAAATGGATTATTTTTTGTGTGGTTGTTGCAATTACCCCTGATAGTTGCTCAGAGCTTTATACCAATTTTCTCTTTTTTTGCCCCCCAGGATTAACAAATCTTTCAAGCACTCTGAGGACACATTCATCATTTTGTCAGTCTTGACCAATAAATTTCATAAAAACCCAAGGATATTTTCAAAGGTTTCTGTCCAAATTTCAGTCAGTGGGTGCATCTTAAAAGAAAACATGTGGTACATATTTACCTCTGGATAACGTTTTGGTCCTTAATCATATGGTGGAAATCTGCTGGTGGAGAAAGAGAAGACTTCTGGAACATTTTCACTGGTGGAAAAGAACCGTCTTTCCCTCATAATATGAAGCCAACTGAGAAAAGCTGGTTGTTTCTACTGCTGCCTTTGTTACTAAGAGTTGTATGCTCCTCCTTTATTAGTGTCAACCTTGGGGTGAAAGTGATGAAGGGACAGTCTGTCTTCCTGTCAGAAGATGACCTCAAGTTTTCTATCCCCAGAGAGAAGGATGCCTGCAAAGTAGAAGTTGTGATCAATGAGCCAATAACACAGAGGGTTGGGAAACTAACTCCACAGGTATTTGGGCTCTGTTTGTGCTTTTCTGAGTGTCCCCTTGTGCATAGTTGTGGGAGAAACTAGAAAGAGCTGCTTTATTGTTTTTTTTCCTGGTAATGACCAAAAGGCACGAAATGGGATAGTCTGTGAGATTCAGCCTTAACCTGAAAGTAGCCAGCTGACAAAGAGCTGCACCCCTGAAATCCTAAAGCTCACTTCAGTATTACAAGTGTCTAAGAGTGAGTTTGGTCAGAGTCTCCTTTCAGGAGCAGAGAATGGGTATTTCAAACCTTTTGGTTAGGAGGCATTCTCCAGCCTCTCAGCTGCTTATTTTTCCACCATGAGGGTAAGCAGCGCCCCTCGGATAATGGGTAGCCTGCTAGAGCATTTCATATTTCAGTCACGCAGCCACTACTTAGGGAGCAATTAAGGAAAAAAAAATCATCACATACAATAAGCACATTGTGTACACCGTTGCTTGCTCTGCAACAGCTAAATTGCTAGCAGATGGTGAGTACATGAAAAAACCCCAACTGTTTCTGCTAAAATGTCAAGATCGTAAGAATAATGGAATGTACGTCACGTATCACCATTCTGCTACTCATTTGCCTTGCAAATCTCCCCACCTGAGTCATGGCAGGAAGGAGTAATTGACATGAAGGTGTGATGCTAGAAACAGAAGATGAATGGTTTGAATGAAGCATAACCAAAGAGGTTTTGCCTATTTTCAGAAAGTTTTGTTCATTGCACCATACAGCATATGCTCCTTTATGTTCGTATGTGTATATTCTTTTAAACTTCCTCTCTGAGGTGTCTGGTGGTCTCTGTGAAGGCAGATGCAGGAGCACCAGTCTCAACATATTTTTCAAAGCTTCTGGCTCAACCATTGGCATTATTTTTGCATACCACTGACAAGTACTGTGGCTGAACCAGCACTTAGAAGGAGCAGAGGCATGCTAGGGAGTACAGGAGGCAATGAACAGGGCAACGTGTGATCTTCTGTAGAGACTGTCACCAAGCAGTGCAGTGCCTCTGCTGAGACTACCCCAGGGCTTGCTCTCTATCAGCACAGGGGCTCTGGCCATAGTTCCCCTGCTCCACTTCCTCTGTCTAGTTTGGCCCATGAGAAGACAAAGAAAGACTTTAGTGTGTCATTGCTGGGAAACCTCCTTTGTAGGCAAGCTGTCTGGCTGAGGGAGTGACTTTGCTTTTGATTTCTGCCTCAGCCTCTATATGCAGCAGGACCCAGCTATGTTGAAAAAGCCACTTTGTCCTTTGTAGCCTGACATGCTTCTAGCAAAGGATTTTCCATAGACCCTCGGGGATGTGTGTTCGCACACCTTGTTTTACAAAATACCTATGGACCCAGGGACTTTCCCCACTCCCAAACCCACCCATGTTAAGTGTCCATCCATCCAGGGCCTCAGTGCAAGCCCAGTCAGCTGTGTGTGGAGGCTGCAGGCCTCCCTGCAAGGGGGGTGAGCTCTGCTGGGCCAGTAGCAATGGGGTACCAGGCTGGAGGGATGCTGTGGCTACAGGCGATGCTTGGGATACCTGCCCTGAAACCCTCCTGAGCTGAGTACTGTCCTGCTAGGAAAGTCTCCTTTTCCTCTCTACAGCCATGGGGAGGTGGGAGTTCCAGAGACACATCACAGCACAGTGTCCCCCAGGGAGACTGCCAGTGAGACAGGCATTCTGGTTATCTCAAGTCATATTTCCCTGCTGGAAAACAGCAAGACAGCATTTGTAAGTTGAGGGCTTTTGTTTTAAATGACAAAATCTTGAGCCACACACTGTAAAGAGCTGCCTGAGCTTTCACCATTCCTGGAAAAAGGTGCCAGGGTCTGGCCCACCCTGTGCCACTCATGCACTTTCTGCAATGTTTCTGATATGATCTCTTTTGCTGCCATTAAATGAGTAATGTCCTAGGAATGTATGACAATTTAATTACAAATTGTACTTGAAAAGCAGTTGAAGTGGAAAAAAACAAAGCTAGACAGTAATTAGGAAAAGATTTAGAACCCCTTTGTCTTACCCAGTGAATTTATAGACAATTAGAATTGCCTGTTCATACAAAAAGAAAACATATTAGGAAACATAAAACAGATGTTTCTTTTTGCAAAGCAGATTGCGTCTTAGATGTATATACAATGACTGTCAGTCAATGGTAATAGACCTTTGTGGAAAGGTCTTTCCTTTTCCATCACCCTGTTATCAACTAGGAGGTGGAACTAATAATGTTTTAGAAAGAAGTAAATTAATTCTTTGATATCATAGACCATCTCCTCTGTGGTAGGCAGTCCCCTCTGATTTGAACATCATCTGAGCAGTATCTCATTGTCAGGTCCACACCAGACCTACATGTCACCAAAACCCTACTGACTTTGAGGGCTCTCTACTGATTTAATGCCAGTGAAGAATCTCATCTTCAGTGTACTACACTAAACTCCTGGAAGCTATAATATGAGTTACTTTTGTATATAATGTACTTTTTCTTTTCTTTAGAGTATCATACCACCTAATTACTTCTTGAAATTTTTCTCTCTTTGTTTTGTAAGACATCACTTCTACTACCCAATTAATTACTTAGCTATTACCTTCCTTTATGTTAGCTTGCACTAAGAAAGAAAAGACATTAAATAAGATCAAGACATCTTTGGTTTTTGTTAAACAATGAAAAATAACATATTTCTGTGACATTTGAATATAATACACAACAGAACAGCCACAGATTGTCAAAACCTTCATCATATGAAGGCAATTTTGATTTTCACAAAGTGTTCTTGTCCTTCCTTTCTAAGCAGTCCAAACAAATACAATCAATCATACATTCTGTAACACCCTATATTACAGATTATTTCAAGATTATTTTAGCCATTAGGAAGAGGGGTAAAACTGTGTATATGGATCTGATAATCAACTAATTCATCACTTACTTAAAAATAGAAAGACTTTGTACAGTGTGTTTCTTGATACAAGTTAAAACCAGCAACATATTTAAAAGTCACTAGGAATATAGAACCATTACCACATAGCTTGAGCATCTGAGAATAACTTCAGTGGAAGTGGACAAGTCAGTAATAATGGAAGTTGATCAACTCCAGTTATTCTTCCATTATAGAAAGACATGATGTGCTTTGGTTAACTATACATTAACAAATTAAAGTATTTAATTTAATGAGAAATTGAAGTACTATTTTGTTCTTACACTGAAAGTCAGAGCATCCAAAGAATTTCTTCATGCACTGCACTTGCAGTCAACTAAAATTGCCCTTCCATTTCACCACCCTCTAAATCGGCTGGGGAGATGTAGGTAATTAAGGCAAGGCACCTCAATTTCATGATTCTTTTGGTGCATTTTAAGAAATGACTGGCAGTAAGAAATGACCTCATCTTTCAAAAAACTAAACAAAACAAAAAGTAATTTGTCAGTAATTTGTCTGTGCTAGTAATGGCCTCATTATATCTATTACTGAGTAGTGACCAAATTTTACTTTAGCCCCTAGATGTCCCAAGAATTATATATATGAATACCTCCCATAAAAAACACACGCAGTTTCACAGTGAGACATCCAAGAAATGTAATTATTATTTTTTGCCTTCTTGCTGACAAGAATTCCTCTGTCTTACTGCAAATATAAAATACATATATATCCTCCATCTATAAATGGGCTATGTAGGGGTTCCCTGTTATCACAAGGATAATATAGACAAGGTTTTATCAATACTAGTAGCTTTCAGCTGTTAAAAATCTATAAAGAAATATAGCTACATGGGAATTGTAATTTGCCAGACTTGCAAAATGGTGTGTACAGACATGCAAATCCTGTGCCCCAGAATCCAAATCCCTTCCCCAAAGAATGGTGTGTCAGAACTCTCTAAAGTAATCTTTTTTCCATTTGGCAAAGGCATTTCTACTCATTGACTTACCTGTGCAAGTCAACAAACCATTAAATAAAACAACTAGTCTGAAAGAAGTGTCTGGTTTAGATGGCTTAACCGTGTCTAGACAGCTTTGTAAATTTGGCCTGCCTGTACCAGATATGTCTCTCAGCCTCTTTTGAATTTGGTGGAATATAGAAATTCTCCTTGCTTTTATGCTTTGGGATTACACTGACATTGGGGCTAAGTGTTGGTATGGCATGGAGATGACATCAGATACGGTAAAAGGCTACCAGTACAAAGTTGGTATTCCAAAAAATTGTAACAAATCTGAGCTAACAAAGTTTCCAACAGAGAAATATCACCAGATAATACTTTTGTAGTCCAGCGGTAGTGGCCATAAAGCAGGATTTACTATCTAATCAAGCTACTGCCACGAGCAACTTTAAAAGCTAATAAATCTAACAGTAAACTGCAGGAATTTGCTGCCTTCTTGGATCCACTGAAGTTGTACTACTGAATACAACTGTGTGCATGTGTGAGCTCAAAATAGTTGTTGCACTGGAGGAGGAACTCAGCAGCCTGTAACTAACACACTTATATGGCTCATTCCTTTTCTAATTCTAGAGTGCCAGCAGTCCCATGTTAAAGTGGTTACTCTGACCCTCACTGAGAGACAATAGAATGGGTGAATACCTGTTCATAAACTACAGATTAAAAATTTCCAGTTGAAGAGAGATGAAACGGAATCTGTGAAGTTAGCACGCTTGGCAGTGTTATATCTGTCTGTTCTTTCTCCTGCACAGGTTTTTGATTGTCATTTCCTTCCTAATGAAGTCAAATACACCCACAATGGCTGTCCCATTTTAGATGAAGATGCAGTCATGCTCAGGCTGTACAGGTAAGCAGACAATTCACTGTTACCAGAAGCACAGTTGCCCTTGGGAAGAGCAAGCAGTTCATTTTTCATGGTAAAAGCATGTTCTGCTGTACTTGCACCCTACTTAGATCCAGTTGCGGCATCATTAGTCAACAATTGACCAGATGCTTACAGAAACGTTTCTCACAATGTATTTCAGCTACATTTAAATAACATGCTTGGTAATATTAATAGATATCATGTATTGCTTATTTATTACAGATAATCAGAGATTTTTCTTTTTGTTATTGAAAATGACAACAGAACTTTCAGAGCACTGTATGTTCTGTGCTGTCCAGCTGACAGTGACACAGACCCTTGAATATACGAGTGACCAACCTCTTCCTTCACACAGACATCCTTTCTACAAGTATGAGGATGTTGGCAGCAGGGTCTGGCACTTCATGGCCTCTGGTGGTCTGGGGTTTGAAGGCACATGAGAGAAAGTCGTTAGGATATTCAGTTTAGGTGGTGAGGCCAATGCCAAAATCACAGAGTGGCAGAAGATGGGATGAAGCAAATTAATTTCCTTCTATCACCTGCAGGTTTACAGAAACTGAAACGTTTGTAGAGACATTCACCCTTCGTGTGCAGTTACTTGAGCCAGACTGTAACATCATCAAAATGCGTTCCCGTGCCCTGGAAGTCCCTGAGTACTATGGTCTGTCTAGGGCGATTGACAAGAACGTCCTCACTTTTGACTATGACAGGAAGATAAATCTGGATTGCACCATTTCCATAGCCTCTTCGGAAACCCACCTGCCTGCTCATGGGCAGCTCATCACTGGGGAAGTGCAGCAAGAGCAGCTCCGTGGGGATCTGCCACAGAGCTTCCTCCCTGGCCCTAGTACGAAGTGCTTTAGTTGTTTGTATTAGCAGGTTCAAAGAGTCCCAGCAGATTAAGTATGCAGAAGTGGGTTGCTTCAGCAATGCTGGGTAAGAGTGGGTTATGTGAAGTTTAATGAACAGCTTGAGCTTTTGTATAAACTGAAAGAGCCATGAACTTTGTGTGGGGCACATCACAGACCACAGAACTGGGGCAGTAGTCCCCTGACTGGAGTCTGGTTTTGTATCTTAGACACATGAACCAATGTGACTCTTTGTGAGTGCCAAGACTCAGTAGAAACGGCACAGGGAGTTTTTGGAGGCAACACCTACCCAAGAGACCAAGGGAGGTTGGAGTTGGAATATGTCAGCTAAAGATAAAATCATGTAGGAAAATCTAAGTCATGAAAGGAACCTTATTTCTCATCACTGTCTTTTTAGACGTAGGGATTGACTTCCCATCTTGGTTTCTGCTGTAGTAACTGTTTTGCTTTTGCTTCCATTGGATTACAGAGGATAGTCTGGGCCAGCAGTGCAGAAATGGGAGCTGCACACTGGGACTGGGAGTCATTCACAACACAAAAATGAGCTGTGAAGAATTTCTGCGGATGGGGATTCGATATCAGCATCTTGACCCTCCCTCACCTGACACTGACTATATTCCTGTGAGGTTGGATCTCACAGACACCAGGAGCAAAGCTCTGCACAAGGTAGACTTTCAGACAACCTCGCAATGTCTGATTGTCCTCCTGGCTTTCAAAACATTTAAGTTTGTTGCTCCTTTTTGCATTTGGAGAGACACAGTGAGCCTGAAAATCTGTTCAGTTCTTACACTATTGCCAGCTGGGCAAATGAAATGCATCATCTCCATGCCTCAATGCTTGGACCACTACAAGTACAGAGAAACATCTCTGGTTGTTTCCTGGGAGGCATAAGTTATTTAGCCCTAGAACAAAATTAATTCTGGCATAATTCCATCTTTTTATACAGAATGATATGCACCAAATTCAACATATATAGTAATTAATAAGAGATGTATGGCCATATTCAGTTAATAATAATTAATGGTTCATGCATGCTTCTGTCAGGTAGTTATACATTACACTCACATCAAATTAAGCAAGTTGTTTTGGCCCAAAATTAAGAACACAAATAAGATTAATGAACCTGGAAGACCTTTTCATGAGGTCTAAATATTTACTTTAGGCATTTTCTCATTAAAAAGTTTTATTTTTTTCCTTTTAAAAATAATTATTGCTTTAACATGTACCCCAATTAATTACATGAGGATAATAGAAATTTAATGTATTCTGTTTGTTTCACTTTGTCCTTTTTTTTGTCTCATTTTTTTCCTATTGTAGACTGAGCACGCCTGGCTACCTGTTCAGATTAAAGGTGCTGTTGCCAATCAAATACCCAAAGCTGTTCCAATGGCAAAGTTCATCCTGGAAGTGGACCAATTTATTTTAACCAGCATTACAACCACAACTGTTGATGCTGAAGACAATGAAACTCCAAAGTCCCTACTTGTATTCAACATTACCAAGCCACCTCCATGGGGCTTCATCACTCATCTATCTGACCACACAAAACCTATTGGCTCCTTCACATGGAAAGATCTCAGTGACATGCTCATTGCTTATCAGCCTCCAAATGTCAGCCACACAGAGAGGAGGAATTATGAGGTAACAGTGCAGTGTGTAGGCATTTTTAGTTGTTTTATTTATTTATTTTTAAAATGAGAGTAGGGGAATAAGTAGACTTGTGGATCTACCCAAGAGCCTTTGGAAAGATCAGTGGTGCTACTTCCACACAGATATTACCCCTATGTGACAGTACTGATTCGTATGACCTGTAGATAGATGACATATTTGAAGCCATGAAAGATGGACCATCTAGCTGTCAGGATTACCATTTGATCTCGCAGCTTACCTACTTCAGCAGTAGCAGTGTAGGGACAACAAAAAGGGGCTCCCAACATTTCCTGCTGAGAGTAGTAAAAGCATGTCAATAACACAAAGAACACGGTGCAAACTATGAGAGCAGGGTCTGGAGTGGGTAAACAATGCTGATTTATGAGACCAAGGCTGTAGGAATACAATTACATTTTATGGGAGCAAAAAGAGAAGCACTTCTACCTTTCCCATGCTGGCTGCTAGGTGTATAGTGTTACTTCATTTCTTCAGTAACTAGTACTGGTAGATATTTTGTATAATTTAGCATTGTGCCAGCACTGTCAGAAATAAACAATAGCCTTAAAAAGGAGATACGAAAGGAAGATAAATGAGTTAAAGGAGCATATGAATATGCTGGTAGTTATAACTATTTGATAGGGTAGCCAAGCAATATCCCAAACAAAATAAAATGGCTGGTACTAAAGGTATGACACCAAAGAAGCAAAATCAGAGCAAGGTAAGCTGGGGAAAACGTGGCCTGTAAAATAGAGGAACAGTAACAGTAACTGGCATCTGATCCTGACAAAGATTGTCTCTTTTTAATCTTGGCTGTCACAGAAACCTCCTTTCTTTCTGTTTCCTTTGTATGGGGATCAGTCATCCCACCAGACCACTTGCTCCTTAAGTGGTTCTTCTCTGTCCTGCTTTCAGTGTCGTTTCATAGCAGGTTCAAGAATTTGACAATTCAGGAGTTTGACATTTTCTTCAACAAATAGTTTGTCTGTTTTGACAACAGGTGGAGTTTGAGGTTCATGATTTCTACTTTGAAAGGAGTTTACCGATCACTGTGCATCTTTCCATCAGAACAACAGATACAAATGCTCCTCGGGTTTCATGGAACACAGGTGAGATCTCTTTTCCTGAGTTTATTTTGCTACAGAATTTATAACATTTTGACACAGACATTTGACAAAGCTCTAAACTTCGGATTTACTCCTGGGGCTTAAAGACCATTAAACTGATAGAGAGTAAATTTATTCTTTCCCTTTATCCATTGTGGGGGGAACATGCTACACCAACTTCAGATAATCTTCTGGTTTAACTGGAATGAAAGATAAAAAAGAGTGTAATAGGAAAAACTGGATTTCTGTATATAGTTTTTTCTTCAAGAACTGGACATAAAAGAGTATAATAGTAAAGATAAATATGTGGCAGAAAACCAGTAGCAGGGTAGCGTGTGCGAAAGACCAGTGTTTGCCGATATTGTTTAAACTGGAAGTTGGTAAAACAAACAACTAGAGAGGGCATGATACACCACCAGCCATTTGAAACCTGGAAACCCTACAGGATTAAGGTTAATTCAAAGAGATTTATAATGCTTACATGGAAAGGGGACAGGCTTTCCCATCCAGGGTGAAAAATACATTGATATTTAATCCTCAGAAGGCAAAGATATAAGATCAAGCAAGTCTTGAAGTTAACACCAAAGTAAGTGTAGTTTCCTCACAATAGAAAAGGAAAGAAGCTGAAAAGAAGAGGCTTCATGTCTCCCAGGGAAACCCCACCTGAAATGACTGTCAGAGTAAAAAGAAGAGTTACAGTCCTCATTCATGAAGATTAATAGATATTTTCAAGTGCTGACTCACTAAGGAAGCTCAGCACCCATCTTCAGACATTGTGAAATTTCAACTGCAGTGCTCCATTTTGTGCAAATATACAGAAATGTGCCTAACTAGTCTATCAGATCATTTGGAATCAAATACATTATTTCTCTGAAAGAAATTCCTTAAAGACAGCTGACTAAGGCAAGTATCCCAGAATAAAAGCTGATACCAAAGCTTTTGCACGGGCTTTGAATTGTCTGTTGCAGGTAGGTATGTAGACGGATTTAAATGTGCCTTTTTTCCTGACTATACATACCTTTAGAAAGCATCTGACCAGATGTTGCTCACCTTGAATGTCACAAATGCTTTGGTGAAATAGGGCTCTGCTCTTTACAGGCCTCAACCTTTTGGAAGGACAATCCAGACCGATCACATGGCAACACTTCCAAATTGTAGACAATGATGACATCCAGAGTGTTCGCTTGGTCACCGTTGATGGCTTACAGCATGGGCGGCTCACAGTGAGAGGTAAATAATTTCAACCTGAGGGCCTGGAACATTCTCTAGTGCAAATGGATATGATAAAGTGGCAGTCAATAAGACACCGATACAGTCTGTTTTATGTCACTCCCTACTGAGGGCTGCCAGCCTAAGAGCCAGGTTTACATGAGAATAAAGGAACAGAAGGAAATATCTGGATGCACAGTAAGAAATTAAAAAAGTTCACAAGCTCATAAAGAAAACCGGTTGCTTTACTTTTGTGAACAGTTTACTTCTGCTGTCCGTATCCTTAAATGGGAGATATATGCAAGTCTGGCACTTTGCCTACACACCACTTCCAATTGAAAATTAAATTGGTTCTTAATTGCTCCATTGGAGGTGAGTTCAGCTCAGTGAGCCAATGCACCTAGTAACATGCTTGGTGCTGACCTGTCTCACTGAGGCTAAATGAGGATGGATGCCTGTGATAGTGCTGTGATGCCACTGCAATAACAAGACTAACACCAGCATGGCCATATATTGCTCTGGGTTCCTCAAAGAAAACAAGAAATTCTGGGGCATAAGGGTGCATCTTCTGCAGGTTCACCCTCTGAGGAAAGAGCAAGACCAGCATGCATGGAAGCAGGCAGCACTCCCTGCTGCAGGCAGGCAGGGAGCTCTGCTCCCTCTGCTGACTGGCTTCCCAAGAATACAAGAGTATTGAAAAATCCAGTATTTGAACTTTTACTTTCTTAACATGCATTTACTTTTACCTCAAACTTTTGCTTTCTTTTACTTTATTTTTACTTTCTAAACATACTTTTAAACTTTTTAATTTCTTAACTTTTAATTCCTTAACATTAAACTTTTACTACTTATTTAAACTTTTACTTTCTTAGTATACATTTCCATCCCAACGCTAAAATGTTAAAGAAATCAGGCATGCTATCACTGAGCAGGCATTTTCTAGGCAAAATACAGTAATTCTATTGTAAGTTCTTATATTTTTGCTTGAAGATGTTGAAACAAGGGGGGTACAGAATTACAGAATAAAATGTAAAACCCTTTAGAATTAGTTTTAAGTAATGTTAAGTTTGGGTTTGAAACATTAGTACTGCTTTGTAGCATGTAACATTAGCTGGCTTTGTAACAGTAGCAATGGAAAATTACTGAGATGCATGATACATAGAAAAAAAATAGCGAGCTGTTGGAGAACATAACGAAATTCCTTGTATAAGATAAACCGTTGTAGTTGGCGTAGTTTTAGGTCCTTATGACCTTAGTACAAAAATAAGTGTGAAAAAACAGGATAGAAGAACAGGACAGAGGGATAAGGAGTGTCTGGGAACTGCATGGGCTACAGTTAAACTAACTGATAAGTAGGAGGATAGGATTATTATGTCTCTGGTGCTAATGAACCAATTAGACTGGCATAAACATCTACTGCACGTGCTTCAGAGGCTGCCAGGAGTGATGAAGATTGTTGGAAGAAGTCAAGGACCCTCAGAGACCACCACCACAATCCTGTACGCACGCGGGGAGCTTTCTGGAAAATGATGTAACCCATACGTAGCCTCATGAATATGCATGTATGTCCAGGGACTATATCAGGATGGCTTGTGTGGCAATACGGGGACATACGTTAGGAGGAGTTATCCCCTGTGTCTCCCGGCGCCGCAATAAAGAATACCTGCTTGTCAGCTTGAAAACTTTCTTGGCAAGTTTGTTCCTGGATTTTTCTCCGAATCAATGTTAAGGAATGAGGAGTGATTTTGATTTGTTAGCAAATACAGGCAGTATATGGATAGTGTTGCTATTTATTGGAAGCTTTAAGGTTTATTTCAAAAAGTGGCAATTAAGTTAGACCTAACTTGTTAGTAATCTTGCTTTGAAGTCTCATGAAGCAGCATAGTGCTGCTTTCTTTGGGAAAATGGTTAGGTTTAAAATGTTACTCTGCTGTTGGCAGGGTAGAAAGATGTTGCCTCTGTCAATGCTGGATTTTTTGGTAGTTAAATGTATTCATGTAAACTGCGTAGCCTAGAGGTATACAAGTATTTTTTTAAAAAAGGGAAGTTATTTGGAACTTGTTGGAAACAGAAGTTGTCCAGAAGTGCGTTTCATCTCAGGAAACTACTGCTAATCTACAGGATCATCCTCTTGTAGTGCTGTCATTTCTGGTGGTGAGGTAGCTATTTCTCCATCCTGAAGTTTGTCCATAATCTTCAAGCAAGGAGCAAAGAGAGTGAGTGTGTGTCCCAGCTGATGTTACATAGCCTGGAGGGCAAGGGAATATTCTCCTTGGAGAGACTGGGGATATCATCTCTTCCAGCATCAGCTTTCATTTCTTGAAACCTTTAACCTGCTTGAATATTTGCCTGTGTACATAACATGTCTAGAGAAGCAGATCTGTAAAATATTCTTATAGAGAGTAGCCTCAGTATACAGAAAAAACAGGAATCAGAAATGAAATGCTGAGCTGTAATTATAAAGTATATTCTCTTTGATGCTTAAAGCATATACACAATATTCTGACAAGAAAGTCAAGTTTGAAATTTAAGTGGTAACTATTGCATTTAAAAATCCTTTACGTCTTTGGTTTGCTTTAGTGCAATGGACATTTGGAGGATTCTCTTTGCTATCACAGTTGCAAAGTCTGCATTCTTATTAACTGTTCCAACTTCTACAATTTTGTTTCCAGTAGGAAAAGTTACATTTGATTCTTCTTGTTGAAAATATATTCTATTTCTCTCTCTCTTAATAACATTTGTATTGGAAGAATTCTTCTCCGGGCTGAACTGGACATTTTTCACATGTTTTCTTCCATCGCTTTGACAGGAGGGAAAGGATTCATGTTCACAGTCTCTGACATTCAGGCTGGAGTCGTTCACTACCATCATGATGACAGTGATTCTACTAAAGATTTTGTGGTATTTAGGATTTTTGATGGCCCCCACAGTATTCGCCATAAGTTTCCAATCAATATCCTCCCTAAAGATGACAGCCCTCCATTTCTTATCAGCAATGTGGTCATAGAAGTTCATGAGGGACAGATGATCCTGATTCAGGGCTCTATGCTTCATGCATCTGACATGGATTCCAGTGACGATTACATACTATTCAATATTACCAAGCCACCACAGGCTGGCGAAATCATGAAGAAACCAGGACCAAACCTAGTAGGTAATGAAACACACCCACAATAGCACAGTTATCTTTGTCTGTCCCTCCCTTCCTCTTTGCTTTTTTAAACTGCATTAAATGTTACAATTAGACAATTTATTTTGGCTCAGAACAAGTCATGGAAAATTTGGAGTTCTTTGTAAAGACCTATCATTAATTAATGTTGGTCTTGGCACCAGGGTATCTGTACCTGTCAACACAATTTATCCCATAATTCTTCCATTTTCAGTCCATTTGCCTGATGTAATTTTCTCCTCCAGAAAAGTTGGGGTAGTCAGGAGTTATTTGGTCTATAAGGATCCCTGACAAGTTCAAAGTTATTAGGTGATGCTAAAAGGGAAGAAAGGTCTCCTTTCACTGAACTGAACTCAGAAATTTCTGTGCTAGACTGTAGAGGCTGCCAGTCCTGCAAATACTCTTTTGTCCTCTGTACAGGGCTTTAGGGCAATTTGCTGTGTTGCATAATTTTTTGAATGATCTTTAAGTGATGTAAAAAAGATGTTGATGATCTTCAGGAAATGTGGGAGACAATGCAATAAAGGACTTGCCCTAGTTAGGGTGAGAAAAAGGACATTTTGCTTCACCAGTTACTTGTACAGCTAATGGATAATTTTTATGAATTATCAAAATTATGCACTGCTCAATATAAGATATATTCTTCAATTCAACAGGGTATTCTGTCAGCAGTTTTCTTCAGAAGGATATATTTAGTGGAATAATGTATTATCACCACTTGGGAGGAGAAGTATTTGAAGATTCCCTTGAGTTTGTACTGTGCGATAGCCATGACCCCCCCAATCTCTCAGATCCACAGGTATGAAAATGAAGCATCTTTTGGCAGAGCCTCACATATTTCCTTCACATGGATGATGATTTTATGCCTTCTGATAGACTTTAAAATCAAACTGGTATAGACGTCTTCTGTTTGCTGCTACCCTGGTCATCACCACAAGTAATGGCCTTCAGAGCTAGCTCTTGCTCTTGCTTCCCATAGGGTAATTCTTTCTCCTGAGCCACAGAGAGACAGGGTCATTGCAAAGTCTTTTTGCTACAGTGTAAAATGTAATGTTTAATGTAAAATGAAATGTTAAAAACAGATTAGATTTAGAGATGGTACAAACAACCAGAACAACCCTCCTGAAGTCAACTGAGAAGAACTGACTCACCCAGGAGTCCAGCATACAGAATTTAACTTTGATTTCAATTTTAAAGGAAGCTACTAAGAATTATATGCTTTGCATTTAACTTCTGTGTATCTCCATTGCTCATGTATTCATGACTGGGCATGATAAGCCACATCCTGTATATCATATTTCAGGGATTTATTTACTTGTCTGTGTGCATGTTTATAAACAACTGCTTGGAGAATCGTCTTGGGATGAATGTCTGCTGATTGCACTGTCTCCCTGATTTCAGGTGATGATGGTGCACATAATCCCTGTGGACGACCAGCTACCCAGAGAAGCCCCAGGCGTGACTCGTCACCTGATTGTTAAGGAGACTGAGATTGCTCACCTAACTAAGAAACATCTCCACTTCTTAGATGTAGAAGATCAGGACAGGGAACTCACATATACCATAACCACTTCCCCATTTTTCTCTTGCACACACGGGTAGGTGTGACCTGCCATACCTTTCATGTGGGGCTGGGCAATGACTTACGTAAGAGAAGAAGCCTCAGTGGCAGTAGCATTCTTTTGTATCAGGTTCTTCAATTGTTTGCTTAAAGTGCAACAGATGGTGCACCTCCCTTTTGATGATTAAGTGTGAGCTAGAGATGAAAGCAGAAGAATAATGCATGGAGTAATTAAAAAAGCCCCATGGTTTATCAAGAAAAAAGGAGGAAAGCACCTGAAATATTTTCTTTCTTTTTGTTGGACTTGCATTTTACACTGGCATATGAGAACCTGTGCAGTCTTGAGCACAAGTCACAGCACGTCTGTTACTGAAGGAGTGGGACTGACCTGGGCCTGCCCCAGGCTGAGAACACGAGGTGCTATAGTTTTTTCCAGGATTGTATTATCACCATGGCACTGCAAAGGACTCCTGGTCCTGGACCCATGGAACATAATGAAAGCAGAACTGGTTAAGGAGGCAATGAGGGTATGGGATGAATGGGTATAGTAGCCTTTTACATGTCATTGATGCTGTTTCACCAGTTGGAAATTCATGAGAATTCATGACAGCATTGGCAACAATTTGCCAAATAGGAAAGTTTAAAATCCAACCATTGTACAGTTCAAGCTGAAGAACATAATTTTCAGTTTTGACCTCAAGTAACAGAGGACCAGTGTGCAACTGGGAAGAAGGATGTTTATGCTGTTTCCCTATTCAAACAGCTACATGGTTATCTAGTTTGCTGGTTACTGCTGTTGGAAAGCTGACTTGCTGGAGATGGGTTCATTTCAGAAGTTTAAAGATGCATGGCATAATTTATTTTTCTACATAAAAGTAAATGCAGGTTTGTAAGTAATAAGAATGTGATGGACTGGACTTTCGGGAGGTGTAATTGGTAACTGGGGTGTACAGAGCCACACTTGTAACAAACCCAGAGCTTGCTTAAAAGGTATGTAATAAATTTTCATGACCATCCTGACACATATTTTTTTGTGGTCAGTTTTCCATGATAATGTTTAAATGAATAACAAGGACTGAAGAAAGAGATAGAATATAGTTGTGGTGGGAAGTTAATTTGTAATAAAAGACTGAGCTTTGTGGCTGTCTGTTGCTTTTCCTCTTCTTCAGTTTTGCTAACCAGGATGTGACATACTTACTTCTGTACAGCCACTCAGATGCTGGGAAGCTGTTTATGGTGGACACCATCCCCAAACTTGTCAAGGACCCTGCTGCTCTTCCACTGCGGTCCTTTGCTCAGGTTTGTTATGTTACCTGACATCAAAACCTGTTCTAAATGATTTAAAAATTACAAGTATACTGCTGCTTCTTGACAGGAAGAGGTTAAAAATCAAAACTTTCATAATTCAATTCCAGCTTTTAAAAGAAATGTCCATTCTGCTTCAGTTCTGCAATATGTAAACACAACTTTCCTTCTGAAACCAGCAGGGGCTGCAGTTTCCTAGGGTAGCCTGTGTTTGGATCCAGCAAGATGTTAAGATGAAGGAAAAAATGAGGCCTTGAGAGTTTTCTGCTTATTCTCAGTGTCTCCACCAATAGATTTGATACAGGCTGAAACAGGCCTCTTTCAGGATTTTGTTTCTACGTTTCCACTTAGTCTGATGGATGTCTTACAAATATTGGTAAAGTGCCCTGGTTTATATCCTGATGTATTGATAAGGTAATCATAATAGATGATAATGGTAATCATTGCAGTACCATAATGAGAGCTCTGAGCCTACAAATCCTTAATCAGGTGTTTAATATGGGTGTCTGGATGCAAGATTTTGGTGGTTATTTTGGCCTTTTTCACCAGCCTGCTCTCAGAAAAAAGAAAATAAAGGAGGTAAATTCTGTACTCAGACATGCAGTTCCTGTGTGTTTGTTAAATTTCATTAGTTTCCAAGAAAACATTTCATTAGAAAAGGCTTTTGGACCAGCATTCATAAAGGGCTCCAACAAGGAGACAGGCCATCACCTCTGTCATCACTTATAAACTATGTCTGTGCTTTTTGCTACAGGTTTGAGTATTTGAATCTGTACTTACTTGATTTGCAACTAAAGATGCATTTAATCAAGGTATTGCCAGTACATAAAGAGTAGGTGCGAAGTTTATGCAATTAATTTTGGCAGTTCAGATACCATCTAATCAGGGGGTGAGGAAGGTCCCTAATGTCAGTTTTGGCTCTCCCAAATTATGGGTTTATGCCTCTCCCATTATCTCTTCTTACATTCACTCTTCTTCTCTCTTTTGCAGCATGCTGTGAACTATATGAAAGTTGCTTACATGCCACCGCTGCAGGACATCGGGCCTGAACCTCAGCACGTTCAGTTTATTTTTTCTGTCAGCAATCAGCATGGTGGCACTTTGCATGGGATATGCTTCAATATTACAATTCTTCCTGTGGACAATCAAGCCCCAGAGGTAGGGTGGTGGTGAAGGCAAAAGGAAAGGACTTGAAATGGCTCTGAGTAGAAACAGAAATGCAGAGAGATGTCTTGCTCTGACTGAAATGAAAAATTAGTCTTCCATGGGATCAGGGTTTCAGTGCATTATACATAGCCTGCATTGGGACTACAGTGGAAGGGAAAGTGCGATGAGTGTGCAACGTGATTTTGTGTGCTGAATAATTTGAGGGCTACCTCCAATGCCTGAGTGGCTGTACAAAAATATGTATGCCATATCCTGGTTAACAAAATGCATCCCTCCTCTTTATACTGCCTATTGCCTATGAAGGCCAGGAGCCTCCTTGAACAGGATGGAGACTTGGTGGCATGTATTAGGGCCTACTATTAGTAAATTCCTTAGATTTTCCTAACACAGCCTTTGGCATTTTATTTTTTAAGGTGTCGCACATTCTTATACTGGAGCAAACTGAAATTGTCCTGTTCAGTGTATGTTGGGAGGTGCAATAGAAAAGAGAGTTAAGCATTTTCTCTTCCATGCAGGTTTATACAAGCCATTTAAGAGTGGAAGAGGGTGGCCTGAGCCCTGTCACAGAGGAACACATTCTCATTTCTGATGTGGACACAAAACGGGAGCATCTCCTCCTCATCCTGCGGAGAAAGCCTCAGCATGGAATGTTGGAACTGGATGGCATTCCTGTCAATGAAGGCGACAGGCTTTCCTGTGGGGATCTGCGCACCCTGGCAGTCAGGTTAGAAGAGTGGCTGTCTTTTCATCTTACAGTGGCTGAGCCTTTAAGTCAGATGAGTGAAAGCTCTGGAATGAATTGGTGAGGTGCAGGGACTGCAGCTAGCAATACTCACCATAGCACAGCTCTGATAGAGCTGCTCCAGGAGAAGATTTCTGACTGATCCTCAGGACTGCAACAATCACAGCAGAAGCTAAATTTCTGTGTGGCCAGAAAGTGGGAACTAGTGACCATGTCTGGTCTAGATACATTTCCCTGTATAGCACTGTCCCATGCAGATGAAGAGGCAAATTCTGTATTCAGACATGCAGCTCCTGTGAAGAAGGCAGTGATTGGCAGCTTTTTTCTTTTCAGGAATTTGTATGTTTATTAAACTTTGTTAGTTTACAAGAAAACTTGTATTAACATGAATTAACACAGAGATGAAAATGTTGCTGACATATCTGTGGCAAGAACGAGACTCAATGTCCTACATGCATGCAGAATAAGAGCTCTCTGACTCCATTTCCACCTATTAGTCAAAGTAGACACCTACCACAGCAAGGGCATACATGCTTGGCAGACACCTCACAAGCAGCCGGAACAGGGATGACAAAGCCTGAGTGAAACCTTTTTCCCAGCTGTTATCTGGTTTTTATTGACAGTTTTCTTCATCTAGGAGGCCCCACAAGTCTTCTGAAGACATCCTGATCCAGAATCAGCAGTCTTAGATGGACACACTGGCACAGGGATTGGCATTTTATATTGGGAAGGATCCATATTGTCTCTGGCATGACCAGAAAGCAGAGCTTCTTTGTCTATATGAAACACATGTAGCTTTATTTCCTCTTTTTTTCCCCCTCACAGTTATCGGCATGATGGCTCTGAGACTCTCACTGATGATGTCCTCTTTGCAGCCACAGATGGCATCCACTTTGTAGAGTTCATTCTGCAGGTCAAGGTCAGTGTGTTGCGTATATTTGAAAGCAGTTGCTTCTGTAGAAGAGTGCAAAGCTTGATGTCTGAAAGTCTTCACATTCTCTTGGAAACTGGAAGATAATGGACCTGTTAGGCATCAGGAAGATAATGGACCTGTTAGGCATCAGGAAGATAATGGACTTGTTAGACGTCAGGTTTATGTGGCAAATTGAGACATTTGGCCTGTACGAGCTGTATTTTCACTTGCTCTAGCCTGGGTTCTTTTATCTGGAATTATTCTCTCTTTACTTTAATTTGGGGACTGAGATTTTTCTCAGGCTGTAATTATCTAGTTCAGTTTACTTTCGTCTTTGAATTTTTAATGTGACCCTAATTCAGCTGGTTTCATTTGGTTCATAGGGAAAGCTCAGTGTACTCTGACCATGACACCATACTGCTGGTTTGAGCAGTATGGAAGACAATGTATTAAAACAACAGCTTTCCACTGAAATGAAAGATAAAAACCTTAAACTTATTTTTCTGATTAGGTGTTGCCTGTGAATGATGAGCCACCTGTTATACAGACAGGCCTTGTTCCTGTGCTCCACTGCCTGGAGGGTGAAGAAGTGGTCCTCTCCTCAGAGTACATCTATGCCACAGATGCAGACAGTGATGACATGAAACTGATGTTTACCCTGGCCCACCAGCCCTATCATGGGCTTGTGAGGAAAGCTGGCATTGCTGTGGATCGTTTCTCCCAGGCTGATGTAATCTCTGGTTTAGTCACATATAAGCACACCAGTAAGTGAGTTAAGGACAGAATTTGGCTGAAAGGTGGACACAGAGTTTTCTGGAAGAATATCTTAACCAGAATTCATATAATCTTTGCAGAAGCTCAGCAGGAAGTGCTGAGAAACCACATGTGTTTTGTCCAGGGAAAAAATAAGGTGGCTTTGAAAGAGGGCTGATGATATAAAACTACCAAATGTTTTAATGAGCTCTCCAAATCCCTGTTTGAAATGAAAAATTTATTAGAACAGCTACATGAAAATATCATAACCTTAGAGGATTTGTTTCACTGTTCCTGGTAAAATATCTTCGGCACTTTTTGTTTGCTTGTTTGTTTGTTTGTTTGTTTGTTTTTTGGGGGGTAGTGTTATCACTGTTAAATTAGGCACAAAATAGAGCCTTTTTATTTGTTTATGACAAAAATATGATAAAAAAGCTCACTTCAACCTATTTCCATAGTTATGTTTAGATACAAGGATGTAATTCCGTAAATTGGGGTGCCATGTTTTAATAGAAAAATGCTAACAACCTGAAGTACTTCTTGTTTGCCTCTGCAGTCTAGATGGCTATCCATTTCTGGACTGTTTATAGTCTTTCTGTACCATAAGGTAAATGATCAGATTTTCTTCAAGAGAACCACAGTGCTAAAAAGATGTTATTTTGTGGTTTTAGTGTAAAATATGTTAAAAAAAACTTTTAAATTACACACTGAAATCAAGGGCCAGTTAACCCCATTTCCCATTTAATGCCATCTTTTTATTAGCATTAAAGGGGTTCTCTTCTATATTTCTGATGACAGCTTTCGTCTTGTTTGTTTTTTTCTTTTTTCTTTTTTTTTCAAAGGCTGTGGTTTTCTATGTAATTAGTCTGTAATTTTGTGCTATATATGTGATATTTTCAGGCTTGGCACCATCTAAAATGAGCAGCTGGTATCTGAGAAAAGAAGGAAGTACTTGAATATGGCCACCCATAACAAACTTTTCTCCAGCAGCCTAAAGATACCAGGAACATTATTTTAGTGGTAGTATTTTGCAGAGTAATGAAGGGCAGAAACTGTCTTTCAAGGGTACAGTGCTGGTGTTTTTTCATTCCCAAATTTCTGCATGTGCATGCAGTCAAATGTTCTAATAGCAGATACCACAAGAAATCGTGGGAATCACTGCCTTTTCTTAGCAGACAACCTATTAGAAATATCCTGCATCAACGCAAGACACAGGCTGCCAGAAGTGCTGAGAAATGCACTCAGACACAGATGCTTCTTTCAAGGGGTGGTAGTTCCCAGTCCTGTGCTGTATCAGCCCACATTTCAAACGTGATTACATATGGGCATAATATACAGTTGCACAAAAGTACATATACAAAGCACAGCCCTTGTTATAGTGCATTTTGTAGGAATAAGTGGTATATATGAATACATGCATTTTTAGGTGTGAAAAATATTTTCCTCTGGAACACTGTGGATATTACCATTTGTCATAGAGAGAGTATATAAATGTATATACATACATAAAAGAATGACCTTTTATTACATTTTTTGAAAAGGAATGCAGGAAAAACTCTGCATGAATGTATGTTTTGCAAATGCCTTGGTGAACAAAGAACAGAATTATGAGTGTTACTAGCAATTTTATTGCAATTAAAATATAGTGTTACAAAATTGAATGAGTAATGTTATAACTATTAGCAATACTTAGTTATATACTTTTCTGCACCCTTTCATTCTGGAATAGAAGCTGGTTAAACTTAATTACAAACAGCAAACCAAATTCTTAACCAAACAGCACCCCCACCAGCCAGAATTAAGAATGCTAGTAATTTTGGGTTTTAATTCTGCAGACTGTCCTTGCAGGATACAAAACTATTCTTCATGAAGTTTTGGTAAAACATTTCCTCTGAACTGCAATATTTTTTTCCAGGTGGGGAGATAGGCCTGACTCCTTCCACTGAGATCTTAACCTTCACTGTCTCTGACAGTGAGGCTGGCATAGATGTGAAAGACTGCTGTTATGATGGACCTCTTTTTCCACCAGTTCCGCTTCAAGATCCATTTCCAGTATACGACCTTAACATCACTGTACTTCCAGTGGACAACCAGCCTCCATCAATTGCAACTGGTGAAAGCTTCCTCTCACTACAGAGCTATAATGTGGGCTTACACAATACTGTAATGGCTAAGGACACAGGGATTTTACTTGCTTGTTTATTTATTTGGGATTCTTTTTTTCTTTAGCATCAGAAAGAGTTAGCTGAGATAAGTATACAACTGTTTTGAATCAGAATATCCATCCATATTTTTTTTTTCTTTTGCTAGCACAGTATAGCCACCAAATTCAGCTGCAGGTGCAAGTGTGAGTAACTGCTTGTGTCTCTTCAGCTGCATGTTTAAATCATGTGGTTAGAGATAAGAGTGTTCAGATCTGCTCCCCTCCATCTATACATTCTCATTGCTTCATATGTACCCATCATGATTTATCTTCAACCACCAACGAAGCGCCACACAACCTCTCGCTCACTCCCCCTGGTGGGATGGGGGTGAGAAACAGCAGAATTAAAATGAGAAAACTCACTGGCCACCCACACAAGCAAAGCAAAGCAAGACAAGGAGTTCATTCACTGTTTCCTACGGTCAGGCAGGTGTTCAGCCATCTCCAGGAAAGCACTCCATGTTAATAGTTACCTGGGGAGACAAACGCCATTGCTCAAATGTTCCTCCCTTCCTACTTCTTACCCCAGCTTTACATGCTGAGCATGATGCCGTGCGCTCTGAGATATCGCTATAGAACAGTTAGGGTCAGCTGTCCCAGCTGTGTCCCTTCCCAACTCCTTGTGCACGTCCAGCCAGCTCACTGGTGGGGTGGGGTGAGAATCTGGAAAGGCTCTGGCTGTATAAGCACTGCTCAGCAGAAACGAAAATATTGCTGAATTACCAACACAGCAGCACAAATCCAAAACTTAGCCATATACAACCTATTATGAAGACAATTAATGCCAATTCAGCCAAAACCATCATAGTAAGCTATGTCTGAGTGAAAGTGATCAATACCCTCTCCCTGAACCTAACTTCGGTCCAGAAAATTGTCATATGCATTGTTTATGCAGTAACATAAAGTAAATACCTACTTTTGCATGTAGAATCTACAAAAGAAATTTAGACTCTGCCCTTATATAAAAGGAGAGAATCTTTTAATACCAAGTTAATACATGAAGGCAAATTTATGTTATACATGCAACAGATCAAATGGATAGATTTGAACCCATATTTTTCTAATACTCTTCAAAATCAAAAATATTTAGTTAAAATGGAAATAGTTTTGGCAATGTACATTTAGTCTAACAGACCTCATTGTGCGAAATTTCCACTGACTTCCTGGGCTTTCGATGAGGTCTGCAGTATACACATAAAGGTATGCTTTCTGTGTGCCTGCCTTTTTGAATGTCATTTGTTTGTTAGCATAAAATACATGCTATGTATCTCAGAGAATATCAACCAAACGTATGAGTAGTTTCATAATTATCAGGCTTTCATCCAAGTAATGTTCTGGAAATGGAGCATTGTCCCAGCAGGGAAATTAAGCAGTGTTGCATGAAAAATTATTCATTATGAGCAATTCAGAACAGCTCTCATGTAATTAATGCTCTGACTAACAGAGGTAACAACTGATTTTGAGCAGCACATAGACTATACCTAATAACTTACCAGCAAAATAATTTTATGATCCCCTTCTTCTCCACATACATGATGGCAAAAGTAGAGTTGACAGTGTAAGCACAGAAAAAAACCTTAAACCAAGCCCCCTCAGTAACTCAGTATTTGTTGTCTTTCCCCCTTAGTTACTACTGTAATTTGTATTAACAAAAGCAACAGTAAAATGAGCCAGAAGAGAAATAATGCTTATCATACTGTTTGTATGCAGGTGCAAGGTTTGTGGTGGAGGAGGGCTCCTCAGCAGCCCTTACCACAAACCATTTGCTTGCCACTGACCCTGACACCACTGCAGATGACTTGGAGTTTGTGTTGGTTTCTCCTCCCCAGTTTGGTTACATTGAAAATATACTGCCTTCTCCTGGGTTTGAGAAAAGCAACATTGGTGTAAGTATAGGTAAGTCTTAATGACATATGGTAATCAAGCAGATGAGATACAGAGGGCTTCTAATGCTGTGGGCTCTGGTGATCTGCGCATTAATATGGACTTTTTGAGAAAGGCAGGTGCTGGCAAATGGAGAGCAAATGGGACTGTGAGGGAGGAGTTCAAAGGCAGACTACAGATCTGAAAATGTGAAGAATTAGCACTTGAAGTAAATAATCCAATCTTTGCTTTATGCATTCCAGCTGCAGGCTATTAGATGTGTCAATATAGTGTGCAGTTCTGGTGTCCTCAACATAAAAAGGACATGGAGCTGTTGGAACAAGTCCAGAGGAGGGCCATGAGGATGATCAGGGGACTGGAGCATCTCCCATACGAAGACAGGCTGAGAGAGTTGGGGCTGTTCAGCCTGGAGAAGAGAAGGCTGTGTGGAGACCTCCTAGCAGCCTTCCAGTATCTGAAGGGGGCCTATAG
>NDXB01014809.1:104792-172640 GCA_002631895.1 Agapornis roseicollis
CTAAGGAAGATTTCCTGTTGGGGTGGTGAGAT
The DNA here is from genome assembly GCA_002631895.1 of Agapornis roseicollis. Taxonomy (NCBI): domain Eukaryota; kingdom Metazoa; phylum Chordata; class Aves; order Psittaciformes; family Psittacidae; genus Agapornis; species Agapornis roseicollis. The sequence continues at coordinate 104,825 of NDXB01014809.1, forward strand.
GCTGGAATGGGTTGCCCAGGGAAGTTGTGAGTGCTCCATCCCTGGCAGTGTTCAAGGACAGGTTGGACAAAGCCTTGGGAGACATGGTTTAGTGTGAAGTGTCCCTGCTTATGGCAGGGGGGTTGGAACTAGATGATTTTAAGGTCCTTTCCAACCCTAACTATTCTATGATTCTATGATTCTAATATGAGACATTAATCTGCTCTCTCTCTGCCTTTGCTTTCAATCCCCCATGCAAGGATCCTGCACTTCCCTTCATCTAAACCTCTGTCAAATGCTTTAGCTGACAACTTGAAATGCCTGGGTACAATCTCAGTTTTCAAGACAAAGTAACAAAAGTGATTGAGATGTTGGTTGGCTTGGGTGTCTTACCTTGCCCATCTTCAAACACTGTAATGCAGTTTCATCCTCAGTGGAATGGACTGTGGCATGCTCTGTAATGCTAACAGCTTTTCCCAGTGTCTCCAAACAGACACTTAGAACCACTGAGCTTTTTGATCCTCATTTTCCTGGTCTGTCATAGAAACATAGAATGGTTACTGTTGGAGTGGACCTTAAAATTCCTCCTGTTCCAAACCCCACAGCCATCAGCAGGGATACTTTCCGCTCGGTTCTGCAGACAGAACTGGGAAGCATGATGTTGCACAGTCCCACAAGCAGCAGAAAGATGCATTTTTGTTTCAAGGGAAGGGCATGTGTCCTGCGGTAACATGTGCAGTGTAACTCTTTCAGCCAAAAAAAATAATTGAAAACTTATAAAAATCCTTGCAAAATTCAAGACATTTGTTCTTTGAAGAAATACATAGTTTCAGAATTTTTTATGATAAGACCAGAAGGCTGGAAAAGATTGTGTTAACTCATAATCTCTTTAAAATCTCTAGCCTCATTTCAGCTGAAGCACCTGAAAGCTCTGAACATAAACTATGTACAAGCCAGGCATGAGCGAATGGAACCAACAGCAGACCACTTTGTCCTTTATGTCACTGATGGGCTGCATCGCTCCACAGAGATTCCATTTTATGTGCTGATCAACCCAACCAATGATGAAGTCCCGGAATTCATAGCAGGAAATATTACTGTAAGAAAATAATCAAAATGTCTGTTAAAGAATTATTTTATACCAGAAAACACTTTTTCACATAGATAAGAACATTGTTCTGACACGTGTTCCTCTGCATCTTTCCTTTGCTTATGTAGTTCAGCCTAGTTCAGGAAACAGCCCAGTTAAATCCCATGTAAACTGGCAACAGAGAGCTGCAATAGGACTGTACTAGTGCACAGCTCTGGCAACTTGCAATTAAGAGAATAAAAAAGTGCTCAATCTTTAAACAAACAATCAGATTCATGCTCCCTCTGGTTTCTCAAGAGCTTTTATATTTTCCTATAGTTTCTTTATGCTTTGGGGTTAGCCGGTCATCTCTCTGAAGACTGCTTTTAAAATAAATAATAATTCTGTGTTCCCCTGGGTTTGAGAAGAGCAACACTGGCAACTATGCTAAGGCAGTGTAAACTAATCTTACTGTGAAGTAAAAAATGCATGCATGCGTATGAATGTATATGCATCCATTATTTATATACACATATCTTCATATATTCAAATTCTTTCTCCTTGGCCCTCCATATGAAGTTTATTTACCTAACAGCTTTTCTACTATTTGGGGTGTTACAAACTCCTTATCTCGCTTTCTTTTTCATCACTGTAACCATTTACTACTCTATGTCACTTAAAGTGGTTGAAATCAGTAGCTGATTCAAAAGCAACCGGGAAACAGGTGGAGAAAACAAAGAAAACTCATACACAATAACAACCTACTTAGGACACTGTGCTAAAATTCTCTGATTCTTTTTATGTAAAAGAATTTGACATTTTTTTCGTTTGTGTTTAGGTTCAAGAAGGGGGAATGAAAGAGCTGGATCTTTCTATTATCAATGCAGTTGATCTGGATGTGCCTCAAGACCATTTGGTATTTGAGGTTGTGCAGAGGCCCCAGTATGGGTTCCTTGTTAATGGAGTTCATGGCAATGATATTTTATACTACAAACAGTTAATTAACCATGATCACTACAGCCATGAGTTGCTTGTTCATGACTTTTCCATGGAGCTACTGAAGAACGGTAGGTGCCGCATTCTTCTGACACTGGTCTTTCATCTCTTTAATGAGGCAACATGGTGCAGTAAGAAACCTTCAGCACTTATTTAGACACTTGCCTTATGTGTATTTCCAAGATGATGTTTAGGAAGCCTACTGTAGGAGAGGATCAGTTTTGAGATCATCTTAAGAACCTGAACGTGCACAAGTCCATGGGACCTGATGAAATCCATCCACAGGTCCTGAAGGAGCTGGTGAGTGAAGTTGCTAAGCCACTGGCCATCATATTTGAAAAATCATGGCAGTCAGGGGAAGCTCCTAATGACTGGAAAAAGGGAAATATAACCCCCAATTTCAAGAAGGGGAGAATGGATGACCCAGGGAGTTACAGACCAGTCAGTCTCACCTCTGTGCCTGGAAAAATCTTGAAGCAGATTCTCCTGGAAACCATGCCTCTTCAAAACCTGAGGAGAGATTTTTCTTTTCTCTGTTGCCTAATATGAACCTTCAGAAGTGTCAAGTTCCCACCCCAAATTTCTCAGCCTTCCCAAGTGCTGGTTTTGTCTCTCTTCCAATTGCTTGGCTTTTCTCTTTTCCCTTCCACAATGGTGACCAAGCTACGTCCAGCCCAGATCCTACGATTCACTATGATCACAGCCACAAGGTCAGCTGTCCCCCCTGAGGCTTGTTTAAAGATCCCTGAAGATTAAGGCACAGAGGAGTGTTGCCTGACAGTCTCACCCTTGCTATGGTCCCTGTTAAAATGAATTGGAATGAGGAGAGAAGAAATGTGCCTTTTTCAGACCAACAGAGACCTTTTTGTGGAAGGATTCACTCCTTACTCCAGTCATGCTGGTGACTTTGAGACAATAGTAGGTTGGTAGATTAATGAACATCAGTGGCTCACCAAGCTTATTTTCCAGTACCTGAAACAAGCTGGCTGTGACAGGTCATATGGGGAAGGGAGATGGAAGAAGGGTGAGGGTGAAGCAGAAAGAAATGATGTGAGATTTTGCTGCAGTCAGATTTATTTGATTTTTCCATTTTTCTCCTTCTCTTTTTTTCCCACTGCCCCCTGCATAGGAATGAAGCTGATGTATATGCATGACAATTCGGAAAACCTCATTGACAACTTTAGAATCCAGTTATCAGATGGGAAACATAAAGTCATCAGAACCATTTCAGTAAAGGTCATGCCAGTTAATGATGAAAAACCAGTGCTGAGCAAGTAAGCCACATGTTCCTGTCTCTGGCAGAGGGATAAATTTAGACAAAATGATCCAAAAGTGATCAAACCAGCAAATTGGTGACTCATGGGGAGAATCACAGAATAATGTCAATACAGATGTTTCCATATGGGTCTCTATCAGCATGTTTAACAAAAACATTTCTCATGAAATAAGGATATGCTTTAATGTGGCTCAATATTAAAACAATAGTGAAAGAAAAAAAAAAAAAGTGGGGGAGCATGCTTGTTTTGCCTTTTAAAGCTTACTTGAAGATGTTTGCCAGAGAGCTCTCATGTTTGCACACCCCTACTGGCTACTGACCACCATGGTACTGACTGCAGCTACTTTGCTTTGCCCTTCCCTGGGACAATTGCATGTCTACAACATCTTTCTGAAAGCACTTATGTATTTTGGCATGAGATAATCCACAAAGCTGATGCCTCCTTGCCTCACAGGGGAAAGCTTCTCAGTTTAATGATTCTTCTATTTTCTCTTTGCTTACCTGTAATTCAGCTTCTGAAAAGATGCTTGCTAACTTCCCTTACAGTTGAAAACTAGGAAAGGAAAGAAATGAAATAGACATAGTCAGAAATTGCTTGGCTGACCGTTTGCAGATAGGCAGCTGGCTGTGAGAAAGATGGACCTCCTAGATATTTTAACAAGGGGCTTTTCCCTTGGGATCCCCATTTTTTAGTTAATGCTCTGCTACAGAACATGAGGGTTCCCACCTTCCTGCCTACCTTCCAGTCCCAGTCAGGCAAATGGGGAGCTGGGAACTCAAAAGCTTTGGGCACACAGCCTGAACCTCTGAAGTTTGCATTTCAGAAATGACTCACAGTCTGTTCAGCAGGCTGCCAATAATGTGGGCATTTCTGATCCCTCAGGATATTTGGCCTACCTTCAGATCAGACACACATTTCCCATTGCAGAGAATTTTGAATGTTTTGTTTACTATGCAGAGCTTCCTTCATTAACAAATTTTAGTTGAAAGATTATCAAGGATCACATAATGCTAACAAGAGAGTGTCTATTTCTAGTTAGAAGAAATTATATGATTTATGCATTCATATCACATTCTGATAATTTCTTATTTGTTCCTCACATGGTAAAGACTGATATGACATTTTCCACCCCTTCTCTCTGAAGGAAGGTGATGGAGTGCAAGAAGTGTTTTTAGATTTGCCCAGCTGGATCCAGAACTGTTGCTGCCTTGTCTGGTGTTAGAACTCATCATTTGCCACTCTTATGATGAACCAAGTAGGTGAGCCACCTACTTGGAAAATATCTATTCTATTATAAGAAGTTACTGCTTCTTGCCTGTTACTCTTCCACCAGTATGCAGTATGCTCCCAGTATTTAAGCAGTAGTGCTTTGAGGAAATGTGGTCAGTTTGGTGTTGGAGTGGTTTAGCTTCTATATTCAGTCATGACATCTTTGCTATGGGATAGGACCTCCCTTATGCTCCTGAAGCATTTTACAGGTGAACATTTGACAATACTTGTAAGCTTTTTCTCACCTTTTGATCTGGGGACACCCTTTCACCTCAGGGAGTTTGAGGTCTGTTCTCCATCAGTGGTGGTCAACAGACTGAAGAATCTGCAATGGGATGTTTTTAGCTGGCAAACAGTGAATGCCAAAAGCTCAATCTGTCAGCTTTTGGATTGCATCCTGTAGCAAGGGGTGCCCTTAAGGAATGTAAGGCCCTGACACATTCCCCTTGAAAGCTTCTTCTCAAGATGAGATATTGGTGCTAGAAACAGCATAGAGAAGAAGCTGGTTACATCTTTGTAGTATCTCTTAAAGATTAAGTGACAGACTAGTCAGTTGAAAGGCAGTCTTTAGTGAACAATCAGTCCACTGCAGCCAGTATTAATATTGTAGCAGTAGCATATAATTCAGCCTATTTGTTTACATCACCCTCTTTTAAATTTTATGAAGGTAAATGGAATAGATTCCAGATTAAGACAGATGTGATATAATCCCTTATGTACCTGCTTTGCTATTTTTCACCATTCTAAGGAGAAGCTGGTCTACCCTGTTTGCCTTTTTTTTTTTTCCTGTTTTGAACTGAAAGAGGCACCCTTCCTTTAGTCTTTCTGTAGTCACCATTTCTGTCAGAATCTGGGTAATCCATGTTCCTGGCAGAGAAATTACATTGCCAGAAACGTTACTTTTCTTTTACTGCATCAATACATGACTTTTAATTTTTTGCAGAAAGGATGATATAGAGGTGAACATGGGTGAAACTCGAATAATTTCCAGTGCTGTTCTGTCAGCAGAAGATAAAGACACCCCCAGGGAGAGAATTTATTATATATTTGAAAGACTTCCAGAAAACGGTCAGCTTCAGCTCGAGGTTAGTCTTTGTACTTCAACAAAAAGCAGGCATGCAAACAACTCCCTCTTTTTTGGATAGAATGAAGTTCATCTTCCCTTTCTCCCAAATGCCTGTCATGTTTTGAAGTAGACAGTTATGGCCTGTTTGACTGTTGAAACAGTGAACCAAACAATGATGCTGTCTCACAGGCTCTGACAGTAAAGGCCAGATCCACAAGAGAAGGAGAGGGTGAAAAACATATCAAATCATCTAAGGTAACAATGGAGAGAGATGTTGGAAGAAACAAAGTGTCAAAGATGACAGAGGTGAAGAGGGAGATTTCTTGATCAAAAAAAAGTGACAAGGAAGCCATTACTTCAGTTACTTCAGGATACAGAAAGAATGGAGGAAATATGTGTGAAAGAGTGAGGAATAAATCATAAGCTAGAAAAAAAGAATAAGGGGAAGGAAGGGAAAAAAGGAAGAAGATGGAAAGGATACAGCAAGAAGAAAGTCAGAAAAGAAGTTTGAAAATGGAAGGAAAGATGACCATTAATTGACCAAATATAGGCCACAAGAAGGAACAAAGTTAGAAAAAATGCCTCTTTTAAATAGCATACATATACAATAGAAAAAAAATCAGTTTTTTAAGATCCATAAGCATGGAAAGTATTTTGATGTTGGATCCTTGCAAGAACCTGTGGATCACAGGGTCATGGAATCATAGAACAGTTTGGGTTGGATAGGGCCTTAAAGCTCATCTAGTTCCAATCCTTCTGCCATGGTCAGGGACAACTTCCACCAAACCAGGTCACTCCAAGCCCCATCTAACCTGGCCAGGGATGGGGCATTCTCATCTTCTCTGGACAACCTGTGCCAGGGCCGTGGCACCCTCATGATGAAGAATTTCTTCCTGATATCTAACATAAATCTGGCCTTTGTCAGCTGAAAACCATTCCCCCTTGTCTTGTTACTACTTGATTTAACAAAAAGCTCCCCTTCAGCTTTCTCCATTTAGGTACTTGAAGGCTTCTCTAAGGTCTCTCTGGACTCTTCTCTTCTCCAGGCTGAAAAAGCCCTTGCTCTCAGTCTGCATAGGAGTTGTACTCCAGCCCTCGGAGTGTCTTCATGACCTTCCTCTGGACTCACGCCAACAGGTCCATGACCAAATCTCACATGAGACTTGTGAATTAAAGGGGTCTAACTCACTGGCTGAAGTGTGACAGTTTGAACATTTGGGAACCCATGTGTGTTGGAGCTCTGTTCTTGATAAGCTTTACTCCAAAGCTACTGATGCTGTTAATGCAGGCTAACTGTCAAATACACAGATCAGTCCAGGTACTGTGCTATCTTCAGAAAAGCAGGAAATTTTGTCAATTCAATTTTTTCCATTGAAGGACAACCTCTGGGGCTCTCAATTTCTCTGCTTTCCTGAAGTTTCCCATAGGTTCACTTCTTATATTCCTTTAGGTATTGTTTTGGATGGAACCAAAACTTTGTGTAATTAAGAAATAGAAAACAGATGCTAGGTCAGGAACAATCTAATATTCATCTTGTTGGTGTTTCAAAAAGAAGTGTGCCAAAATGTATTTCCTGGAGTAAAAGTAACTGAAAAGGAGGCATAGGTGACTATCTGTTTCATAAAGGGTGTTTATTCTTTCTAGATAGGCCAAGGCTGGATAAGTCTCCAAGCTGGCATGAAGTGCAGTCAGGAAGACCTGGATATGAACCTCGTGAGATATGTCCATACGGGAACTATAGGCTCAAAGAACCAAGACAGCTTTACATTTTATCTGTGGGATGGGTACAACAGGTCCCCAGCTGTGGAGTTCTACATAAATATCAAGGACATGGAAAAGGGTAAAGATCTATCAGACTTGACATTTTACAGTGCCTGTTTAAGAAACCAAGATGATGTGAATATGTGTCCTGACACTTCCCTGAACATTATATAGGCCCTTGACAAGTCTCCCTGCAGATTCTGAAAGGTCTCTGTATGGATTTCACTGCTGGCCAGAGCCCTGATGCTCCTGCTGGTGAAGAAGTGGTCCTGGGATTGGAGAAGGCTCTGCCTAAGGCAGCGTGTGCACCTTCCCTCTCTGGACTCCCAGCTACTTTTCAAATAGAGTTGAAAATATCCTTCTGAAACTAGCTTTATGTCTGAATAAAAGCACAAGGAAACTTCAATAATGTAATAAGGCAGACAAAAAGCTGTTCAAGAACAGCTCTGTCTCACAGGTTTATGCTCTATTCTTATGGTCTCTCTTCCTTTATCGCATTCTTATTAGAAACTGAAATTAGACCAAGTTAATCTGACACTGCTAAAATGGGAAAAAAAAGTTCAAAGAGATTGTGCTGTCTCCATTCCTGGTAGTTTTCAAGCCCTAATAGGTAAAGATCTGAGCAATCTTGTTACGGGTGATCTCATGGCTGACCCTGCTTGAAGAAGAAGGTTGGACTAGAGAGATCCTGAAGTACCTTCCAGGCTGACTTTCCCTATAATCATACAGCCCTATGATTTTTCTGCTGGTGATGGCTTGCATGTGGCTAAATAATGCAAAAGAGATCAACTTATGATTTAATATGACTATGTTAGTGTTCTGTCTGTCTTGCAGGAGACATTGCTGTTTTTATAAAGCCTCTTACAGTGCCAAAAGGGGATCAGGCTTACATTACAACCGACGTCCTCCTTGCACTGGATGGTACTGATAAGCCAGAGGAACTCCTGTATGTGATAACCTCCCCACCCCAGTATGGACAAATAGAGTATGTCAGATATCCTGGCATCCCCATTACAAGCTTCAGTCAAATGGATGTAGTAAGACAGATAGTCTACTACATTCACAATAAAAAGGCAGCTGTTCCTGAAGATACATTCAGGTAAGGGATAACAAATACTTCACCTCCTGAACTTTCCCCCTTGGATTTTTTCAGTATTCAGAAAAACCCACAACACAAAGCAAACAAAAACAAAAAAACCCCAAACAATTAAAAATAGGTGGAAAGCCTGTGGGAATTCAGAGTGTTCAGGTAGCAAAGGTATTTCTACTATAATATACAGAGTTGTGGCTTCTTTGGTAATAAATGCATTTTTTAATTGATGGTGAAATTTTAGCCAGAGCACATTCACTCAATGATACTAACATCAATAGTATTATAGCACCCAAGCATCCACATCTGTAAAGATACAAGTGCTGGAGAAGGACTCAGAACATACTCTGTGGAATATTTGTTTGGTTTCTTGCTACAGCTGAATATGGTGAAACTGGTCTATTCAGGTACTGAATAGCTTCTTTCTTGTCTATTCTTATTTACCATATTAATTTGGCTCCAGGCTTTTGGAATCCATGAGTTGTTCTTGAACAAAGTGAAAATCAGTCCACTTAACCTATTTTTGACACCACAATAGCTCAGAAATTCATGTAGACAATTGGTTTTTTGAACAATTGGATTTTTGAGGTAAACCTTGTTACCTATAAATCCAGTTCAGCAGCCTAGTGATACTTGTTTACTTTCACCCAGTTCTGAACTTTCCTTATTTTATTCTTAAATGAACCTCCCTTGTTTATAGAGTGGAATGATGTAATGAGTCATTATCAGGTAAAGACAAATTATTATCAGCTAAAGACAAAGCATATGCATTGTTACTTAAAGTCTTGGGGACATTTTTGTAAAAGAGAGAAAATTCAGGGAAAAAGAACCTCTCATGAACAAACAAAATGTTTTTAAAGGAAAAACACTTACTTCTTGCTAGCATTGGCAATTTTGTCTGAAAGCATCTTTTGACAGAAAATGAACTTTCTATAAAATTCAGGTTTTCCACCCAAAATGAAAAGTTCATTTTTTTTTTTTCAATTTTGACTAAGAAAAATTAAGGATTTGTCTTTTAAGAGTTGAAATTTAGAAACGACCACTTTTTACACTCTATTATAACTAGATTCCTGATGTAAATGGCATTTTCCATAATGTATGATAAAGATTCAAGAGCATGTTGTGTCATTTGTTTTGAAAGGTATTTTGCAGGGAAGTCAAGCAACTGAGGCATGGAGATGTTAAATAAATCTCCCTATGACATGGGGCAACTCAGGTGACATTATCTAGAGTTAAGCCAAAAGTAATTTTGGAATTTTCTTTGGTTTAAACATTTTAAACTCTCCCTCCCACTAAATTCCATGTAATGGATACTTATCTACTTGAGTTGTAACAGAAAAAGTGAACAAATATTTTCTGGTGTTATGTTTCTCAATTGTGAAACACTACAACCAAAACTAGGATTAGCTTATATAAGCAAGGTTGTAGTCATGCCAACCTTAGGCTGTAGGAGTGGCTTACATAAGTATGACTTCTATACCACACTTATGAAAAGCAGACCAAATAATTCCAGGGAAACTGTCCATGTGGATAAACCCAGTGTCTTCTGTTCAGGTCAATGGCTATGAACCAAACTAGAAAAGTAAGATTACTAGCCTTATAAAAGTGAGTTTATAATGCTTTAATAAATAATGATATTCAATAACTATTTAAATCACAATAATTAGTACCCTTGATGTCATTTGGAAAAGAATTTGGTTTTGTGTAGATATACAAATATTGTGGCAGAGTATTATGATTACTTAAACAAGGAATTGTTACATTAATTATATGGGTAATTATAAGAGGAGGAGGGATTAATTGATCAAATTTTTACCGTCCCCTGAAGTACTTCCTTCAGACATAAATTTGCCTGTATTCTTTGGTGCTGCTGGCCTGGAAGAAAGATTTGGCAGTGCTTGTTTGGACAGACAACTTCAAGTGATTAGCAACCTGACATCAGATGCTGGCAGCAGGATATGAAAAGAACATGCTAATGTCCTCCATTTTGACACACTGGCTTGATTTTGTAATAAGCTGGCACTATTTATGATTCCATTTTTATCTTTTAAATGCCATGACAGATGGTAAGTCCTGCAGCCAACTTTGTTGCCATCAAACTGCAGAAAGCATGAAATGTTGGTAATGGTGAAATCAAACCATGCAACATGTCCTCCTAAATGTGCTGAGAGCTCTCCCCTGAATTTCATTAGAGTGAGGAGAATATTGGCTGTTCTCTATTCCTAAGGAAATGATGAAGCAGCCATAAACCAGAAATAAAGAGCTAAAATCTCTCAAAGTGCAGAAAAAAAAAACATCTTGGATACAGACAGTTTACCACCTGTGAAATTAAATGGCGTATGACATTTTCATGGTAAATTTCAGTCTGATATATATCCCAGAGGTTTGCTCCTATCTGGTGTTCTGTAGAAGACTGGATGAGTCTCCAGTTTCATGAATGGAATTATCTAAGTCTTTCACTTAAATCATCCAAATTATTTTACAGCCATCAAAAGAACCAGAAGAAACTCACTTCTGCTGCAATCTTGCAGACACTTTGAGAAATGGTTGAGGTCTTGACCGAATGTGGTTTGCCCCTTTTTGATTTAGCATAGTACTATTGATCATTATTCTAGTTCTGTATTTGATTTCAGCTAAATTACTAATAGCACAACCCTTTTACCATTGGCACAATAGCATTAGGTCAGTGCAGACAGATGTCTCTAGGTTCCCAGCTGGGAATACCATCCTCAGTAAACATATTTCTAACTGCTATATAGTTCCTGGTCTGCCTATGCTCATTCCCATCTGTTTCATGGCAGACTGCCAGTTTACAAGTTGATCAAGCCCTAATCATCAAGCATTGGTGAAGGCAGTGAGTAATTTTAGATGGACAGTCTGTGTGACACAGTAAGTTACTCCATGTCCTAACTGAAGGTCACTTACATTCAAGGCATGCATCAATAGTCCAGGCTTTGACCCTCTAATTATTTAAATACTTCTTTGATCTGTGCAGCCAAGAGAGCAAAGGGAGGCAGGTAATTTAAATGTCAACCAGTTCCAGTTTCACTTCTGAATGGTACAAGCATGCTATGTGAAAAGTAGCTGGTTAGGCTGGCCCCCATAGTGCCTGAAACAACTGTTTGTGACAGGGTCCCACACAAGATCAACTTCATAAGCTGTATGCAAGCCAGAGGGTGCACTAAGTCCACAGCCAGGCTGCCATTTTAGATCTGCTCCATCTATACCTAAGGTAGCAGATTAGATCAGCTCTTTTATGACTACCAGGCTGATGACTACATCCTCAAAGCCATTCTTCTAGCATCTACTCAGATCCTTCAGATGCAATTGTAACTCTTGACATATACCTAGCCATCTGCTTTCATGATTTTAAGTCATACAACCACCCCACCCACAGCCTGGCTTTGGGCTCAAACTAGCTCTACTACTTTTTTGCAGTATCAACACAGGCAAGTCCTGTAGTAAAGGTGTGTATTGTCATTTCATTTCAGTACATGGTGAATCAAGAACATATGCTGAAGACTACCTTGCCTCTCTTTGCTAGATTCATCATCAGCAATGGACAGAGGACTAAGCACGGGACATTCATGATCTCCTTGGAGGCAGTTGACCAAGCTTTGCCCACACTGTCTAGGAACATGGGGTTAAGATTAGTGGAAGGCACTATGGCACTCCTTTCTCCTGATGTCCTGCAGCTTTCAGACCCAGACACTGCCAAAGAAAACCTTACCTTCCTCTTGGCTCAGCTGCCCCAATATGGCCATCTCTATTACCAAGGGGTTGTGCTACTGCAGTACAATTTCACCCAGCAAGATGTGGACAACAGGGATGTTGCATACAAGCACCGAGGTGGGGATTCCCAGATTGACAGATTTACATTTGTGGCAACAGATAGGACAAATCAAGGATTCATCGTGAAGGGGAGGGTGCAGAGCGAGCCAGTGGCATTCACCATTCAGGCAAGTGTGACTACAGGCTTACTTAAAAGAGATATATAGCATGGTAAGGTGGAAAATGTAGTAATTTTGATGAGAACTGGTACTTGCTGCAGTTTATGATTTAACTGAGATACTTGTCAGCTAAACTGCTTTCTGTGTTCCATCAGTAATTAACTACATGCCACAATGTAATTAAAAGTAATTAACTGCTTGCCACAACTCAGGCAAAGAATTTTATAGAGTTTAAAGAGAGACACTGTATTTGAGAGGGGAAAAAAAAAAAAAGACATCTTGCTTATATAAGTGTGCACTTCTATTTGCTAAAATATTTTACACAGAAATCTCAACCCTAAATCTGAGCCCAGCTGTTGGGAGGAATGAACTTCCTCCTGCTCTGCTTGCCCACTTGGTACCTGACTCACTGGTTTGCATGTGAAGGACACTAGCATGACTGTTGATCTTCATGTCACAGGAATCTTGAATTACAGACACTTTGCTCCCACAGATAGACACCCTGTCTTCCTTCTGAAAGTCTTTGCCTGCTCTGATTCTTCCGTCCCTTACTAGACTATTTCTGTTCACTTCCCATTTTTCTTATTTTCAAGTTCTTCCCACTATGTCATAGGCTTAGATGCTTCTGCTATAATTTCTTGTATGTATCTATCTGGCATGTTTCAGTATGAAAAGCAGGCCTGGTTGCACTGTATGTCAAAATTCTGTAGTTTTCAAAACACTGATACTAACAAAAATGCTCCTAACTTTTCCTCATTAAAAAGTCTGAAGTTATGTGATGAGTAATGATGCTGTATCAGCAGATTAGGTATAAAATCAGCAACAACTGTTGCAGAGTGCTTGAAAATTCATCAGAAGTTGTGAAAGGTGGAACAGATTTTAGGAGACATATTAGCCATGTCTATGACTATGATCATCATAAACTTTAGGTTTCCAAGCTTTTTACTGTAAAATATTTGTGAGAAACCTTTGTTTTGCCATGAAAAGAAATTACATCAAAAAGGAGAAAGCCTATGGGGAGTGTGGGACATCAAGGCAGATGTACACAGAATTTCTATTGCCCTCCCCAGTGTGTGCTGTAGCTCACTGCAAGCATCAAGTGACAAGGCAATATGGGCCTGGAAACCTCTCATGGGAAGTAGTACTTTAGTGGGGACCAGGCTTTTGGAGCACACTGCAAGTCTAAGTGTCTATTGCTACCCTAAGCATGTTACAGTGCTTTTAACGAAAACAGAGAATATTCTGATGCTGTAAAATTAATATCCTTTAGTCTAACTTTGATTTAGGTGGATCATTTGGACAAAATGGCACCAAAAATTATTCATCTCCGTTGCTCTTCCGGTGTGGAACTGCTGAAGAATGGCAATTATGGGATTTATATTACTGCCAGGTCCCTGAAGGCATCTGACCCCAATACAGAGGATGACAAAATAATTTTTAAGATTTTACGAGGTCCTCGTTATGGCTATCTGGAAAACATAACAACAGGTGCTGTCTTCTATAGTCTCTATAATTTGGCACAAACATACCCTGCTCATGTTTGCTTCATAGAGGAAATCAAAACTTCTTATCAAATGTTGGGCAAGGTTTGAATGCAATAAGAAAGCTTTTACACTAGAACTTGAGCGTCACATTCATCATGAATGCTCAGAGAGTTTGAGGTGACTGTTACTAGCTGCCTTTGAGAAACTTCTCATTTGGGTTAAGATAAAAAAAACAAACAAATCATTGAACTTGGCCATTTGATAAATACTTCACATGGAAAGAAATCGGTGGGGGCTTGTAGCAAGCTGATACATTGCTGTTTGGCTATAAAACCACATTTCTGCAAGTTCAAATTTTGTAAGTGCTCATTAAAAAGTTGAAAGCAGCCTATATGAGCTGCATGGTTCTTATTAACAGGCTTCTGATTCACCTGAATGTTTCTCTTCTTACCCAGGTGGTTTTATTCAGGAAAGGTTTAGCCAGAAAGATTTAAACAGCAAAATCATACTTTACGTCATCAATCCATTGTGGGAAGTGAATGCAGACAACTTGGAGTTTCAAGTCACAGATGCCAGTGGAAACTCAGCAGTGCCCCAAAGGTAACGCTGACCAACACTTGGTGGTGTGTGCTTTCCCCACAGCAAAAGAATACAGGCCAGGCTTGAAGCCACACAGGCTTGAACATCGTTGTGCATAGAACTGCTGTTCTGTTGTAGAGTAGAAAGGTTTCTTCCCTCAGGGAGGTGAAATACAAAGAGCTAGCTCCAGGTTAGACTGGGGCACAGTACTCAAGAGTCTTTGGGGCCTCATAGGAAAACATAATGGAGTTTACTGTAAATGGCAGTTGGGCTTTTGGAGATGGGAGACACTGGGTGCTGAAGAACAGGACTATTGTTTCATGTACATGATCCTGCAGCTGGAGGTCACTCATGCCCTGTGCTGATGGCAGCACTTTTTTCACAAGCTTGAGATCACAATGGAGTGAATGCTCTCAAGCAGCAAAAGCTGAGACAGACTACTTCTGCAAAAGAGCACTGAAAGAAGGTAGAGGGCACACATCCACTGTCACCCATGGTGAGAGAAAAGCAGCCAGGCTCCTCTGCAGAGCGCTACCCTGCACTCTAGGTTGAGCAGAGCCAAGGAGAGTTCTGGCAGTTATGTGCTGTGCCAAAAGATGTCCCCATACACAAACGCATAGAACACAGCCAGCCTGGGCTCTTCCCAGCTGCACTCTACTGACTCACAGTTGTACTGATATTAAAAACACCATCAAAACGCTGTAATTCCTCATGGGAAAGTGTGGCTTCTTGTATATAAATAGCAATGCGTAACATAGCTTTACAAAAAGAGGCAAGAGAAAACACCTTTTGTATGGAAAATGGGAGTTTCAGAGAAGTAGAAGTTCTCTGTTGACTGCACTGGATGTCAGAACAAAGGGATTTTGTTTTGTAAGGAAAAGACAGTAATTTCAATATTGGATTTAAAAGCTTGTGAGAGGTATTCTTCTGTTGTTTGTTTGCTTCTTGTTTGTTTCTTTTTGTGTTTGTTGTTTTTTTATTTTGTTTGTGGCTTTTTGGTGTGGGTTTTTTTTTTTGTTTGGGTTTTTTTTTTGGTTTTTGGTTTTTTTTTTGGTTTTTGGTTTTTTTTTTGGTTTTTGGTTTTTTTTTTGGTTTTTGGTTTTTTTTTTGGTTTTTGGTTTTTTTTTTGGTTTTTGGTTTTTTTTTTGGTTTTTGGTTTTTTTTTTGGTTTTTGGTTTTTTTTTTGGTTTTTGGTTTTTTTTTTGGTTTTTGGTTTTTTTTTTGGTTTTTGGTTTTTTTTTTGGTTTTTGGTTTTTTTTTTTTTTTTGGGTTTTTTTTTTGGTTTTTGGTTTTTTTTTAGAATTTATCACCTAATTGTCCCTGGTGCAAAATACAAGTCTGATATTACTGAAAATTAATCCCAGCTTTTATCTGAATGCTGCTGGGCTACATCTGGTACATGCATCCTCTTCAGCAAAAATAAAGCAAATCAGCTTCTAAATGGGTTCCCACAAAATTGGTATTGGAAGACACAGGAAGACAGAAGGAAACTTCGACTGATGTTAGGGTTTGTGTACTTTGAAAGGTCTAGAAGTTTGTTTTAGAAAAGTTAAAAATGTTTTGTAAGTATCACAGCTCATTTTCCTTCTTTCTGCTCTCACTCATTTCTCTCTGGCTCTGACTAATTCTTGTCACAGCTTTTAAAAAGGCAAAAACTTTATTTGCTATCCTGTACAGCTTGCAATCCTCTGAGGAGGATTCTAAATTCAGTGTATGAGACACCTGGACTCAATCACTTCTATGGTTGAAGAGTGAAGTACACAGAGAATTCAAGTAGCGTGAATGGGCGAAGTCCTAGATTGTGTCCTATATGGTAGAGGTGGAGAGGATAGGTGAAGGAAGATGAGAATAAAAGAAGATATAACAGAGAAAATACAGGAGAGTGAGAGTAAAGTAAAACTACAGGGTTAAAGGGAACCAGGAAGAAACAGTGATAGTTTGTCTTGGCCTATTTGCTGTTACAAAGATGCTGCAGCATCCTTCTAGATCTGAAACAAGGTTCAGACTTGGCATGGGGTAGATGGGCTTGACTGGAAGATTTATTAACTGACTGGAAGATTTATTATCTGACTGGAAGATCTGTTAACTGCCTCTCCTTATTTATCATCAGCCAAATCAGACAAATATGTTGATTTAGAAACAAAGGGTCAGTATGTGTATTGGCTAAATCAGCAGTCAGCAGAGAAACAGCTCCTCACTGAACCTGGCAGGAGGGGGTGGGGGCAGCAGGGGAAGTGGTTTTGCTTCTTATGGGCTTTCCCTCCTCTCCTGCAGGCTGGAGCTACGGTGGTCTCGGATTGAAATGCAACAGACTGAGTATGAAGTGTGTGAGACCATGGGAGTGGTGTCACTGAAAATCACCAGGACTGGACACTCTGCAGAGTCTGCCTTTGTGGCTGTGAAGGTAAAGTTAAAGACAAACTCCTAACTGGAAACTTGACAGTAAGCAGTGCAGCCCAGTAAGTTTTCCCTTGGACTTGAAAGGTACTTAAGTAATCAGCAAAGTGTCTGTGCAATTCAAACCAGACTTACCGGAATATTGTCCTTGCTATGCAGATGGCTGAAAAATTTCTAACAAACTTATCTGAAAGTTTTAAGTAGAAATGCTGATTAACCACAACTGGAATGTTTTGGAGTGGTGTTTCAGTTCTGATTACCTTCTGTGACAGAGCAGGCAGTTTCCTCTGGTACTGTGCTCAGAAGCTGGGTTTCTAGGATTTGCCACATTAAAACCCAGGCTTTGGGCAACCTGGGGCCTTGGGACTTCTCATTTCCCTGCTCAGGCTGGAAGAGCCAGGGAGCTATGGCATCTTCAACTCCACAGTCATGACAGCCTCCCACATTTCTCCCCCTGCTGCCAACAGCCTAAGAAGAAGCCCCAGGAATCCCCTATACATTCAGGAACAGTCTCTGTCTTACTCAAAAAAAGAAAAAAAGAAGAAAAGAACTAGCCTGCAAGCGACATGTTATAATTTTATAAACCAGGTTTTGTGCAACTACTCTTCACAAGTTTTTTTTCCTCATAAAATGGAAATTCCAGGATTTTACCAAATCCTCTTGCTAGAAAAACACTAAAACTCGCAGTTTCTAAGCATGATTTCCTTAATTGGAAACATAGTTTTGATTTTTCTTTCACTGACGTCACTGAAATTTTGCTATTGACTTTATGGGGAACCATCCTTCCCTGTATTTCATGGACTCCAGTGACTCTACTCTGGTTGTCACTTGGCTAAAAAGACCAGTGAAGCTGATCCTAGGATTGTGAACGAAGGTGGAAACTGATGTCCTCTGCCTATGAATATCCTGGTAGTCACTGGTGTCCCCAAACTTACATATATAGGGATTCATGACTATCCCCATGAGTCTCTGGCCTGCCAGTCAGCTCTGCATGCAGAGACTTTCTCTGAGACCTTACAAAAGGCTAAATAGGCAAACATGGCCATGCTGCTGCTTCTCTTCCAGGACACCAGGATGTGCTTATCCGGGAGATATGTATGGCTGGGTTCTCAGGCATGGTGAACAGCAGTGTGAACAGCCTGATGCTGTCAAGTAGCTATTTAAAAGAAGAGGAAGCAAAATTTTCAGTTGAACAAGTCTTTTATGAGGAGTTTTAAAATATGAGTAAGGACAGAATGACAGTTGCACATCACAAGGTTTATTCTTTAGGCTTTTATCTTCTTTCCTTCAGCCTCAGCACATGTATTATGGGTTGGCATATCTTTTATAGATTCTGTGGAGAGGCACACAGTAACTTCAGCACACAGAAGAATGCAGTGGTTTGGTCACAGCATGGCATTCACTGTCTGCTCTCTTCTCAGGTGAACGAAATATCTGCTGTTCTGGGACAGGACTTTACAGTAACTCCCTCCAAGCTTGTTCAGTTCGATCCAGGTATGAATCAGTGCAACGAGTAATTTAATAGTTAATCCACTGGTTTTGAAAGTGTAAATTCTCATTTTGGAGAGTGAAACCTATTACCTTTCTGTAGCTAGAGGAGCTGAGTGGCACCAAAGACACTTCATTTTCTGGAAGTGCAATGGGCTTTCTTTGTGAATTAGTATCCTTATTATAGTTAAAGTATCAAAACTGCTGTAATTATGCCTCCTTATCCCCCTACAGCTAAGCTGCAGAGGACTCACCCTAAGCTGAGCCATGAGATGCTCTAAAGGTTTCAGGCATAATAGGTAAAATGCAGGATACTGGCCAAAAGTGGGCAAAACTGAATGCAACTTAAGTTATACAAGGTATCCCAGACCAGAAAGGTGCAAAGGAACCTGATAATTGTTAGACTTCATCTTGCTTGTTCTGTAATCATAACAGCAGTCTGACCTTTGCTGAGTCCAGGATCTGAGTTTATAAGATGGGGTCTGCACAAGCTTCCCAGGATGCTGCCTGCTGTGTCAGCAGAGGTTATCCCAAGACTGTAAGCAGTAAGATTTCATTGAGAGAAAGTCACAGTGACTACAGAGGAGACAAAACACATTATCTGTGAAAGGCTGAAATAAATGACATCTACTTGATAATAAAAATTGGTCCAAGCACTTACCTGCATTTGAAAAGCAGATATGGGGAATACAATACGTCAGTTCCAGCCAAAGTCTGGGGACTTTAGGAAAAAAAAACACTGCATCCCATGGATAAATTCATACGTACCCCAGCTTTACTTGTCTATTCCATAGAAAAAATATGTGGCTTTAAGTTCGGAATCACAAATCTGATTACTTTGTAAATCTTCAGCTACAGTCCATCTTGAGAAGGCAGATTTTATGTAAAGGTATAGAATGAGAAAATGCATGTTATTTTTCAGAGATGGATAGAGAGGACACCCAGCAGACAGCAGTAAATAAAAAAACCTGTGTGGAAAGATGAAAATCTGCCCTAATTTCCAGTGGAACACAGGAGACACCTTTGAAACCAATGAGCCACTCTTTGACACCCTTCATCTATCATTAGATTTTTTGTTCGCTTGTTTTAAATTAGAAGATGGAAGAAAGATCTGAGAAATAAGTGTTAAAAGTCCTTCACACTGTGCTGACCCAGGATTCCATCATTCTTTCCTCTAATGTACTACACAGTCAGGTTTACCAGCCTCTGAATTAAAATGGCTCAAGATTGTCGCACAGAAATTGTGACAGGAGAGATACACTCTGTTCCCCTTTTCTGGCCACCTTCTTAGTTAAGCCTGCTGAGTTCCCTCACACAGTCCTTTTTGTGTGGCTCTCTCTCTTTACTTAACTGTAGGGGAAGACCCTCCAAACTCTTACTTTCAAGGCATCAGTTTCTTAGTTCTAAACTCAATTTTTTTAAGATTTATTAATTACTTAGTAAAGCTTTAAAAACAACTCTTGACTGGAGTGATAGGCACATCAGACTGAAAACAATAAATTGCAGTGGAAAGGGGCAGAAGACCCTAACTAAGTATATGGGACTGTACTGACAGCTTCTCTTAGCTAGAAGATTCATACTGGAAAGAAGGAAGGAAATAGAGGTTAGGCAGTGTCATAAGGATGTAGAGATTTATTTTTACAATGTTGCACATGTACCTTTGATACTAATTTTGGATGTCCATGCTGACTTTGTGATGCAGAAATAGTTCCCAAGCAGTTTTGTTGACAGCAATGGGTATGTTGAGGTCTGTTCCTGTCCTGCTGCCTCTGACCTTTCCTGAACAAAGTTTTAGCCTTTTGGGTTAATAAATACCCTCATCCTTTATCTTGAAAGGATCATTCCCATAATGCAAGCCTGGAGTTACCCAGTAAAGGCAAGCAACCCAGCAAAAATTTTGTCATCAAGTATAAAATCTGCCTAAAAAGTTGTACTTCAATCTAGGAGAGTCTTTGATCCATTTGCAAGTATTTTAAATAATGTTCAGTCTCTAGAATAGATCTGTCAAGATAAAAACCATATGATTTTCTCCTGGGAAATGCAACGGAAGTCCTAAATCTATGCATTGTAATGTCATTTGGCACATCTGCAGCAACTTCTTGTTACAGTATGTGCACTTGAACTTGAATTTGTTCAGGAAAAAGTTTGAACTTAATGTTACTTGGGAGAACAGCAGGAGTCCAGTCAGTTGGTAAGAGCACAATAGCATACATCAGCTACTCCATTCTTGCTGCAGACATGTTAATTAATATATTCCTTTGACACCCCAATTGATTGAAATAGCACTTAAAGAGTAATTAAAATGTTTATTTCTATTAGGAATGTCAACCAAGACATGGAATATAGCAATTACCTATGATGGATTAGAGGAAGATGATGAAGTCTTTGAAGTAGTTCTGAACTCCCCTGTGAATGCTGTTCTTGGCACCCAGACAAAAGCTGTAGTGAAAATTTTGGACTCAAAAGGAGGTATTCTCTTTTGATCTTCATCATTAAGAAGGTGGGACAATCTTGGCTGACTAGCTACTTATTTTCAATCATAAGTAGTTCCTACCACTCACCTTCAGATCAAAATGCTTAATTTCTTTTAGGAAAAACAGGCTTGACAGTTGCAGACTCTTTATTCTTTCACAAAATCATATGCATCCTCTTATGAAATACAGTGTGGAGTAAGCAGTAAGTACAAAATGAGAAGGGTGCAAGAAAAGAAAACCACTTTTCATAACAACATGAGTTCAGTTCCCATTTATTAAAGTGGGAATGTTTTTAGGTCCATTATAATTTTTTCCTTGTAACTGTTTAGTGGTTAATTTTGCATACCTCTGAAAAAAGATTTATTTTCCTCTCAAAAAAGATCCTGACAACTAAACCCAGCTCTTAGCAATACCTTTTCTAATGCTTAACTAACAGAGTCTGCAACATTAAAGCACACAGCAGTGATCATCACAGTTTAGGCTTTTGTGCCTGCATTATTATTCTGGTTTTCAGTCATCAAATGTGATGTTCCTAAAATCACACTAAAAAACCAAGCAACTGTAGAAAATTAGAAATAAATAGCAAGGCAGCAGAGTCCTCTGAAAGCACAAGAATGTTTCTAACTCTGGTCCTTAGTGAAACAATATTTTAAATACTTGTCTTGCAATGAATTAAGCTTCAGTTTACAAAAAAATCCTTTTAAAATTTCTGACCTATTTTCTTTATAACATAATAATGTAAGTCAGGAGTTAATTCACATAATTGGTTTGTAGGACCAATAGCGTCCTGGATTTCTGAACAGAAAATTATCTGGGCATGACAGAAATACCACTGACATTAGCCAAACATACCTGGCTATCCATGATCAGAATCCTAGTACCCCAAATCCCAATCTATGCATGAAAACAGGTAATTTCAGCAGATGCTTGGCTGACATTCTGATCTGTGGATAAACAAGCACGTTATGCATAAAAAACACATATACAGGTAGTAGTTGCAGTCATAGTCATAGCAAACCTCACAAATGAGAATGAGTGAACAACAAATCAACTACACCAAGTGAAAGAAACATCCAACTTTTAATGACAAGCTGTTTATGTGCCCATGTCAACGTGACCAGTTATCTGCTCATGCAGTTAGAACTGACCATCTGCCATTTTTTATGCTTTCAGGTCAGTGCCGCTATTCCCATTCTTCTGGCCAAAGCAAGCATGACTACTGGGGGAAAGGCACACTGTTTCCAGTTTCCTCAGGCTCTTCATCACCTCCCAGGCCTGGCAATGCTCCCTTGGAAAGGATCCCACTGCCTCCTTCCAAAAGGATAAGAGAGAATGGAGGGGACCCACAGCAGGAACACAGCTTGGTGAATCAGAAAAGGGCCAGGCTGAGAGTTACTGGAAATGGCAGAATAGTAAGACATTTCCGTAATGCAGTGATGGACTGATTTGTAACTTAATTGGGATGTGACATCTTTATTTAGTGCTTTTTGTAGTGATGATCCTAACTGACTATATAATAACCATAAGCTACCTGAATTTTCTCTGGGTCATAAGTGAGAGGTATTTAAAAATACCATGAGATAAAAATATAATAATAATAATCCTAATTTTGATGATCCATTTATGGAAGAGAATAAAAACAGCTGGGGGAAGAAACATGCACCGGGCAACTTCAGCAGTTTTAATCTTTTTTAAATTATGGGTCAGATAAAAGAAAGAAGTCACTAGAGACAGGCAAATGTACAGAAGCTGTGCATCTGGTCCCGAAGTATTAGAGCTAAAAATACTGCTAGCTTAAACGGGGAACTGTTACTTAAAACTTGCCCATTGATTTTCCTGCTTAAATTATATTGGTTTAACTAGCTGGTTTAGTAACTTTCCACTACTGTGATCTTAAAGGTTAATGAAATCTGTTTATAAACACATTTGTAATAGGTGACTTTTAATGGCTGTTTTCAGAGTTGATCAGGTTCCATTCTGAAAGAGAAAGAACTGAAGCCAAGATATGTTCTGCATGACCTGAGACCTAGATCTCGTAGTAAATCTTGTATAGTCTTTCTGTTTCTATAATGCAGGAATATGCCCATCTCATTCCGCTGTTCTACTTTTTTCAGGTTCATCCTTCATCTGTATTTAGAAATGGAACTGATGTGGTTTTCAAAGTAAGAGTATTAGGCATATTCAGATATTTCTATGATTTCTTTCTGGTTCTGTTCTTTCCAGAATATTTCTTTCTTAAGAATTCACTGTGACCCATACTTTATTTTTCTTTGCACCCTTTCTTTCTTTTTTTTTTTTTTTTTTTTTTTTTTTTTTTTTTTTCTTTTTTTTCTTTTATTTTTTTTTTTTTTTTTTTTTTATTTTTTTTTTTTTTTTTTTTTTATTTTTTTTTTTTTTTTTTTTTTATTTTTTTTTTTTTTTTTTTTTTATTTTTTTTTTTTTTTTTTTTTTATTTTTTTTTTTTTTTTTTTTTTATTTTTTTTTTTTTTTTTTTTTTATTTTTTTTTTTTTTTTTTTTTTATTTTTTTTTTTTTTTTTTTTTTATTTTTTTTTTTTTTTTTTTTTTTTTTTCTTTTTTTTTTTTTTTTTTTTTTTTTTTTTTTTTTTGGTATCACTTTCCCTTGATTTGCCACAATTTCTATTATAATTATCTTTTAATGTTTTGTTTTGTTTTGTTTTGTTTTAGAATTGCTTGTATGTGCTAACCTTCCCTTTTCCCTCTTCTGTTCCCTTTGTGTGTGTAATACTGTGAAACAAAGTATCACGGGATGGTATCACTCAAAATAGAGGATGACACCTCATCAGCTAAAGCAAACAAGAAAGCTCAAGTGTCAGTAATTAACCAAGCACAGCCACAGATAAATGTCATCTCCTCTAGGAGCACAGAAATCCCACAAGCTGATAAGGCAGAACTGGCATCTGGACCAAGCTCAGGACATCAGGTATGAAACCTTTTGTTTCATAGGCATTTTCACCATCTGCTTTCAGACATGCTGTTTTCCAAAATGATTTAACACTTTTCAGATCTGCAGCCTAACCTTTCCCACTCCAAAGCTGAGTCTAACCAATACACAGATAAATTAACAACTCAGCGTAAAGTTTAACATAAGAACTATTTAATCGGTTTCAAGTAGCTTCTTTTCTGTATTTTTTTCTTTCAACTGTTCAAAGGACATTTCTCTTTCTAGGACTTGTACTCTTTCCCAAAGGCCTGTAAGGAAGATTTAAAGGGGCTCTTGCATTATGAAGAAAGCACTCAAAAGTTATTTCAGTGTGATGGGATAATATGGCAATCCTGGAATTCCCAAAGCAAGGTAAAAATGCCACCATAACTATGCATCTAGATGGAGTCTACAATGAGTGAGACTTTCAAGCAAAGGACCTACGTGTAACAACTATTGACTTGTACAGCGAATAAAAGAATTGTCCAATCAGGTTTGCCATCCCCAGAAAGAAAAGATTCCCAGAAACTTGATAAAGGTTTGATTGCCT
Organism: Agapornis roseicollis; assembly: GCA_002631895.1. Lineage (NCBI taxonomy): Eukaryota > Metazoa > Chordata > Aves > Psittaciformes > Psittacidae > Agapornis > Agapornis roseicollis. Next base: position 129,196 of record NDXB01014809.1, read on the forward strand.
TTCCTTTCTGCCAACCATAGGTGCCCCTGTGCAAGACACATAAGCACAGATGTCTTGGTGCTTGTAGGGATGTAGATTGAATAGTCATTGAATGAAGTCTGTGACAGAGCGAGTGAGTTAGTAAAACTAGGTCATTTAGGTATCCTTTTGCATCCACTTCCACATCCATTCCACAACATAAGATGTTGTCTGTGCATAATATCTGTGCATTGCCTACACAGACCGCAGGAGACAGAAAATGGTGCCCAAACTAATTTGGTCTTTTAAGAGGGTTTTTGGAACTGAAATATCAAGTCACTATTAAAGCTACTCATTATAAATTGTAGGCTCCCCTGGCAGGCATATATTTCTTTACAGCTTTCAAGCAAAGCTGTAGCATCATTGACACATAGCAAAGTTCAACTTAATTCTGGGAAGGCCACAAGCAGCATCTCTATCCTTCAGCCTCATTTGTGCAACAGACCTAATTGCTGTGAGCAGGAGTCTGTTTTGACTTTTCTTCTTTTATTTTAGGAGGTAAGCATGAAAAAATGTCCCTCTGGATGGAGCCGTCATGAGGACAGCTGCTACTTGCTGGTAGTGAATCACAAGGCCACCTGGAACACTGCTGCTCGGGCTTGCAGAGAACAGTAAGAGACTTGCCTGACTGAATGTGTTTGCTGTGCACTGCTGTTGCCTTGAGATGAATGCTGTTCTTGAGGCTGAGTTCATTCAAATAAACCTCACTTTGCTTGTACTGAACAGCTCCCCAGAACAAGAACAAGAAGCCCTGGGATTCAGACCCAGTGGAAAATAGAAATATTACTAGTCTCAAACTGTTTCAGGTTATTCACAGGATGAATTCCTGAAGCTATCCATTTGCAGTGAGGATACTTTCCTAACAGGAGAGCTAGAGTGAGAAGACAGAAATAGAACAAAGCACTCTTTTGTCCTCTGACATACCAATTCCTTGGCTGTACTTTCACTTTATTTAGAAACAGGACAATGTTGCCAGCTCCTGTGTGCCTCACTATATTCTTCTGAAAATGCAGTTCTTCAGATTCTGTAACTACTTGTAAACATTCAATTATAACACTAAATTTCTGAATGCTAGAAATGCTAGCCATGGTAAAATGGAGCTTGCCCTAGGGTTGTGCATGTTCTGTACCTTGTGTTGCATTGTGAGCGCCAGGTTGAATACCAAGAGGAACAATAGGTGGGGCTTTAACAGACCTCTCCACTACTCCATGAAATGAGAAATGAAACAGGGAAGAACTGGATATGAAAGAAACAGAATGTATTCTGTAAGCAGCTGAAGAACATGCGGATACAAGAAACATGGACCAGCATGCATAACAAACCTTGATTCATTCTACTCTGTTATGCCAGATTATGTTGTCTTGGTAACACACAAAAGGGAAGTCTTGGTTCTCGTACCTCCCAACAAATAGAAGCTGTTCTTTACTAAGATATAAATGCTACCTGCTTTTTGAGGTTACCACACATCTCACATTGCTGAATGGTTTACTTCAAATTTTGGCTTCTGAAGTGTTTTTCTATCACCTGCCTTTATTTTGTTACTTACCCAAGCAAATCTGTAAGCCATGAATGTTCTAAGGCTTTTTTTTTCCCCAGAGACTTCAACATTCAATTGATCCCTTGGGAGCATATGTTCTCTGCTGGGAAGTGTTCCCCTTTTCCTAAAAAAGTGTGCTGGTGGTGACCCAGAATATTTATAGGAAGTGACTTCTTGCTGAAGGCTTTTGTGTGCAATGTAGATGTTAAACTGCATAACAGTAAGTTAATGACAGTGTTAAATACCTACACAAAAAGTCAATGTATCACTGAATCCACAATGAAATGAATTCTATGGCAGTGATGATTCAATTAATGTCAGACTATTACAAAATAAGAAAGCTTTATCCTGGTAAATGGAGTAATCCTGGCCTCCATCTGGAACTGATTTACAAAAGTGCAACCCCATGCACACATTGGAAAATGATACAAGAAGATAACTCTATACATTTTATTTTGTGCTTTTGAACAGCTCCTCACTGGCAATCACCACTACCACCAGTTGTGGTACTTCTGTTATTAATATTTCTACTGTTGACATTTAAATAGCTGGTATTTCCAGCAAGGAAATAAAATCAGCAGAGATGTCAATCCTCAGGTTTTTTTAATAGATCAAAAAAAATTAGACATTAAATAAAAATATTAGAACCAACTTTCACTAAATCATTCCATTTCACTGAAAAATTAGAATTATTTTTATTACTACAAAAAAAGGCATAATTTTAAACTTCATTTTTCTTGCTAGACTTTTTCTATTATACAGAACAGGAAAAAAGCACAAGCATTGATGAATTTATTTCAGTAAGTCTCAAACTAACCAACTTCCTAACCTTTTAGAGAAAACAGTGTTATCCTGAGATGATGGAATTGAAACCAAACGATATAGAAAAGATGTGAGCAGGCTGGAGAGGGTACAGAGAATGGCTGCAAAGATGATCAAAGACTGGAAAACCTGCCTTTTGAGGAAAGGCTGAAACACCTGGGTTTGATCAGCTTGAGAAAAGAAGGCTCAGGAGAGACCTTATCACCATGTTCCAGTATCTAAAGGGTGGTTACAAAGAAGACAAAGACTCCCTTTTTACAAGGGGTCTCATGAGAAGTAATGGGTTCAAGCTATTCCTGGAGAAATTCTGGTTGGACACAAGAGGAAAAGTTTTCACAATGAGAACAATCAGCCATTGGAATAAAGTGGTGGAATCCACAGCATTGGATGCTTTTAAGATTTGCTGGACAGGATGCTGAGACATCTTGTCTAGACCATGCTTTTGCCAAGAAAGGCTGGAACAGATGACCTTTGGGGTCCTTTCCAACCTGCTACTCCATGATTCTATTCCATAAAAGCAATGATAGCAATTTATTTCAGAAGCAGTTGTTGTCGGGACATAACCATATATACATGGGTATATATAAACCTATTTGGGCTTCTAATGAGCTTTGTCATAAGTTGCACTCATTTGTTGCAGGTGGCATACCAACCTTATCTTAAGTTTCCACAGGCACGGATAGAAGCAGACACAAAAATGTGCTTCTCTTAATGCAAGCTGTTGTATGTCACAGTGATAATGTGGGTGGAAAAAAATCTCAGCTAATTGCCATGAAAACCTTGTGCGATTTCTAACCCTCGTCTGATACATCACAGAGAAAGGTGGTTTAGGAACTCATTTCTCTAGCTTTGTTTCTTTGCATGAATTGGCCCTTGGCAACATGCAGAGAAGCATCTGGGGGATATTGCGGCTGAGTGATCCCACAGTGGCATGATATAGCAGCAATTTTGTGATTTATGTTACAGTTCTTGTTTTTCCCACAGGAACATGTCCTCCATGAAGGTCAGCACAGCAGGGCTCATTCTCATGTAAGATGGTTTCACTACTGCCATGGAAGGGACTCTCCACTGGATGGACAGAGTCCACAATTCTGTCTTTGCTTTGTTAGTCAAGTTATACCTCCATCTTCCTGAAGCTGAACATTGAATTAGAACTTAAATACAGTCAGATTTCAGATTCTTTACTGCCAGCTTTAAAATGCAGGGGCTGTTATTTTGTTTGGTGTTCATATATTGGCAGCATGTGGCTTTGGTCCTTGGGAATCACAGGCAGAACCACATCTAAAATAACAGGCTAGATCCTTCATGATGGAGGATCACGTTGCCTAGTGCAAAGCAGGATGGACCCTGCTGCTCTCCTGTCCTAATGCTGTGCTAGTTGTGTAAGTGACTGGTTTAACTTGTGTTATTCCTAGTGATTGCAGCACGTGGATTTAGGTACCTAGAGTCATTTAAAGGCCCAGTGTATCTTGTCTGATTTTCAGCTGCCACTCAGGAAGTGCAGGGCTCCTCTAAGCTCTGTGTCATGTCTGACAGCCTCACCTGAATGACACAAAGTATTGTAAGCGACATTAGACACCTATTGCAAGGCACCAGGATTACTCCGTAGGTGATCAAACAATAGACTAGGATAAGCAGAGCCTCTCAGTCACTCCCTCCTGCCTTCACCATCAGTACAGGACATGGATTTGCTTCAGCATGTCAAATTAAATGTCCTTCTGTGCTGCAGAGATCTTAATAGCTAGTCAAGTGTGCTTTTGCTGAAGTTAAATTTATTAGAATAGTACAAAGCTCTTTTAATATTATTATTGGATAATAATATCTAATTAATTTTATCCTTGGATAATTTGATGTAAAATCAGCAAAGTCTTTGTGCTAAGTATTTTGCATATAATACTTCAAGGTCAATGGCTACCCAAAATATTTCCTTAATTTGGGCAACTGCTTTAAGATGATGGATGCTAAATGTTGATAGCAAACATTTCAAAGCACACAGAAATAATTTCAAATGGACTAATTTAGCACAGAAATCTGCTATGTGTGTGGGTTTTGGGGTTTGGGTTTTTTTTTTTTTCAAGATGACATTATGACCCCTTCTCTAGAGTAATTTAAATTAGGAAGTGTTAGATTAGCATAACTCTGTAATTAGCATTATCTTGTCATTTCCTTTGTCTGGCACTCTGCCTAGAGGTACAGTTAGTAATATTATCCTAAGTGGCATGTTCCTTCAGGACTGTTCTCATTTCCCTACAATACACCAAAACCCTTGACTAGGTGTAACAATTGGAGTAGCTGTTCTCTCTTCAGCCATGTGTGCTTTTCAGACTGCATTTAGGATGCACTCCTATGGAGAAAAGATTAGATAACATTATAATTATTGTGGTGCTTTCCTTTCACAGTGATGTAGTCTCTCCCTGGTACTTGGCTTGAAGTAAAAGTGTGAGACTGTTATTGCTTAGACCACCCCTGTACGTCATAAATAATACAGCAGTTACTGATACACATCGATGCTTTTTGGTTTTACATTTTCTAAAACAATTGAAACAACAGGAAGTAAGCTATGCTTATTGAAAGTAAATGACTTAGTTCCAGGGCTTTGATTGTCCATAAGTAGAAGACAGATAAAATGCCCTATTTCTATTCTTGCTCAGCTAGTAGTGACACCACAGAAACTGCTGCCCAAATCTCAGCCCCAAGTTTGGTCAGTGGCCAACCATAGTTACTGTGAGGGGGAATGGCATTGACTGAGTTTACCCTGGGAAGACACCCTGAATTAACTGAGCCTGCTTTCCTGGATAAAGCTTAACCGTGAGCTTTTTACTGTCCCAGCTCCTCTGCTGGGAGCTTCCCTTGGTGAACGTCTGGGAACCTGTTACCATAAGTGGGTGCATAATCATAGAATCATAGAATAATTAGGGTTGGAAGGGACCTTAAGATCATCTAGTTCCAACCCCCTTGCTATAAGCAGGGACACCTCACACTAAACCATGTCACCCAATGCTTCATCCAATCTGGCCTTGAACACTGCCAGGGATAGAGCACTCACAACCTCCCTGGCCAACCCCTTCCAGCATCTCATCCTGACCCCTACCAGACAGCTGCTAGCCACTTTGTGCTGGGACAGGCTGTAATGTCATTATCAGTGTCTCTGAGCCCACCCTGCCACACCTCTACCTGAGGAATGTGTACAAAGATGTATGCAAAATCCTTAACACTTTGTTGTCTGGAGGCCCCTGAACTTGGAGGGCCTGTGATGGTACCCACATTACTGTGCAGTGCTTGGTCCAGGGCAGCTATGATTACAGAGGCTGTGAGGGCAAACCCTCAGCTGTCCCACAGGCTGTGCAAAGCAGAGCACAGAGCAAATCACCTGCTGCTTGGTTGACTCCAGGGATAATGGAGGAGGCCTTTGCAGCAGGAGCATTCCATCAGCATTAAAATGAATTTGGTTCATATTGTGTGCCCAGTGTAAGGAATGGTCCAGATTTTGTGCAGTAGAGACTATACAGAATATTGTGGGCTAATACTTTGAATTCCTCCTGATGCAATATTTGCCTGCTTCCCTATCTCGTGTGGTGTTATACGGCATCCATGGGAGTGGTACTGCTAGAAGAGATACAAGGCAGCAAACAGGAATGGAGCTCCAGGTATGGGTCTCTGACTGGGAAGCAAACTAGTGGGCTTGCACCCTAAGATCTGATTATTTTCTCCAGAGTGAATTCAAGTTCCACTCTGGAGGTCTGGTTGTTGTCCCACCTCCTAAAGCAGACAGTCTTTACTTCCTTTGGAGCAATACTGATCTTCTGTCTCTGTTATCTGGCAACAGTCATGAAATTAGCAAAATTCTCATAAAACCATTGACTTATTCTGCTATTAGGAAAGTTTTTAGCCCTCTTAAAACATGCTTTGATGAGCTGTGTTTGCTTGGACCCTATCAAGAATCACCCAGGATGTTCTGGGAAGCTGGAGGGGCTGGCATCACTGTTAGACTGAATGGCAGTCAGGAATACAGGACAACAGAAATAAAGAGAGGCTCAGCAGCAGAGGGAAGACAACAGTAGGTGTGACAGGTAAAAACATGACATGACATCAAGGCAGGCAAAAAGATAATCAACAAGAAAGTGGAGCCACTGATGGCTGACAGCTCTTGGCAAACATGAGGGATACAATTTGTCTCTTAATGCTTCAGGATTTAGCCTGATCTCTAAATGGCTTAAAAGCAGCCTGCTGGGGCTTGCATGCTTGGTTCTAGGTGGAACACTTCTCAGTGCAAGGGTTTACAAGTCCTCCTTTGGGGTTGTCATACTTTAACTACAAATACAGAGTAGAGCTTACAAACTGGCTTAATTCTGAAATAGTGTGGTTAATGCACAATTTGCTTTAAGCTGAACTGAGTGTGTAGTCATTGCTGACTGACAACATTACTTCTCAGAACCACACTATTCCTCTAAGTCAGACCCTTAAATTACATGCATTTAGTTCAGTTTTGAAACATGACTAAGATTTTAACTGTGACTCAAAGCTTTAATTTTGTCAGAATGCAATTTTTTTAAGATATAGTCTGCTCTGCTACCAGATAAAGCTGTATCTTTCAGTGGCTTGGGTTTTAGTATGAGCAGATTATTATTTTAAATAAAAGAATGTCTTGATGACTGTGTCAATGGTTGAGAACATGATTTGTGAGTATGAGGTACATATTCCCTGTATACACTCCTTTGAATTGCCTGCTGATTTTAATTTTCTGTTAGAAAGTGAGACTAGGACTTAGATTCCTTTCTGAGAAATCCAGAATTTTTAGACTTTATTTTCATGTAATTATTCTGTCATGCCAGTAAGTGGTGGTTTTCCTGCAAATGTTATTTACATGCTTTACTAGAATCAGTATCCCTTGTTGTTAAGTGGATGGGAGCTGTCTGTCACTGTGGAATGATAATTATTCTGTGCTCTCTCCTTGAACCTAGATACCTTGGGACTCTAGCAAGCGTGGCTAATGAACAAAACATGCAGTGGCTGTGGGACTTCAGTGGGAGAAGGCCCTTTTGGATAGGCAAGTACATCATCTGACTGTCACTTCTGAGAATTACAGCTCCTCTGCACCTTGAAAAGCAGAAACCGCTGCAGCAGTTCCAGTCTAGTTTTCAGACACTGGATTGCCCTCCAGTTTATGCTGCTTTTCCTATTTCAGAGCAAGGCATAAGCTGAAAGCCATAATTTACCTGGCTAATTTTATAAATCTTTATGAAAAAGAAGAGTTCATCATGCTGCCATTTGATGGGTTGTTTTGCCTTGAAACCTTTCCCATTTTAATACTAGCTGATTAAATAACTTCTGATGGAGCTCCTTTTCTCTCATCTTTCTTTTGACTGTTCTTTTATTTATCTCTAATTTATTTCTTTTTAACGTTAATTATTTATGTTACTGCTAATTTAATGGTGTCATTTTGTATCAGAAATCTTGTTACATGATCAGCTAAAGAAGATTTAATCTCATCCCTTAAGATTTAGCTATTTCTTATTGTGCACCTTTCATTTAAAGAGAAATGGAGAGCACTCAGCTGGGCCTTCTCTGTACCTCCTGATCCTTCTGTGAATGACTGCCTTAGCTCATGGACTAGTGCTACTGCTTTCTTCCAGTCCTTGTTTCTGCTACAGTCTCCACATTTTAGGCTCTTTTTCTCCAATTGGGCTGCAATTTTCAGCTCTTTGTAATTTTATAAGATGGCTTTATTAGCTATAATAAGCTAGCTTTTAAAACTAGTCACTTTGGGATCAGGTTTAATGGCATGATGATTCTGTTAACCTGAGAGAAATAAACTCCTCTGATAAGAACAAACACCACAAGATCATTGTGTCAATTTTCTGATCTTGGACTCTTCTAGCTAAGAAGACAGGTCACATTGGAAAATATGCCATCCATGTTGGTCTTAGTAACTCAGACACTAAGTGAAAAGACATGTTTTAGGTTGCATTAACTAACACAACCTAATTTTACAACTGTTAATGTCAACCGTACAAACAAGGTCCACAAAGATCTGCATCATTTAATTTTCAGAAGGAATCTTAAGGGCATCTGAGGCTGCTCAGACTTGAATACAATATTCCGCTTGGCATCTTAAGTATCAAAAGAGAACTTGGTAGGAGATAGACATGCAAGAGATGGAAAGAGAGATAGGCAATAATGCAGAAAAGTGCGTTTTCCCGTATTCAGATGACACCAATTGTGATTTAGACGGTCTTTTGAAATATTAAATTGTATTTTGGTAGTAGTCTTCCAGATGTTCGATTTTGGTTTTGTTTTTTTTCCTCAGCACAGTACTGTATACATTTTTTAACAAAGGGATAGAACAGCATGCCTCTGCTAGCATCAGCTGCAGAGATGATAAACATCACTAATTTGCTCTTACCAATTTCACACAGGCTTGAATGACCAAGTCAATCCTGGACATTGGGAGTGGAACGGAGGAGAACCTGTAACCTACATAAACTGGAGGAGAGGATCCTATCGCTCTCCAAGGAAAGGAAGAAATTGCGTATTGGTGCAGAAGCAAGGAAAATGGCAAGCAACTGACTGCGGGAAGGTCAAACGGAAGAACTATATATGTTCAAGAAAGCTGTAAAGAACAGAGGATCCTTGTAAAAGCATGCAGACATTCATGTTGTTTCAGCTTTATTTATCTTCAGATATGTGAGGGTGTGCAATCAGAAAACTGCCCTAATTATCAGCAGGATTCATTTTATATGCTACCAGTGGCACAGATGCATGGAACTCTAACCCAAGGAAAAGAGGTCAGTTGCAGAGATTAAGTCTAGGCCAAGATTTTGAACTCTTCCAAGAGACTTGGATCTGTCTCTTATGTATTTCTACACCAAAGAGCTAGACCTGAAGGCTTTCATCACATTTCTGTGTAAAAATACTTTCTTTTTTTTCTTCTTTTTAAGAAGAGAAAGTAGCACATTGGTTTATGTGCTTTGCTCTTAAGGTTGTGAATTGGGTGTTTCTGTAATTCATCCGCAAAAAATAATGCAGTTTTAGCCAAATGCAGAAAGACTGCTTGGGGTGGAAATGAGAGCAGATTCTGCTGGATAAAAACAGGCCCTTTTGGGTGATAAATAAGGGACATTATGTCAGGAGATTGGGGCTTCTTGGGGTATACCCACAAAAAACCAACACCAGAATTTAGTGAAAGAGTACCAACAGAAGCAAAGCCTTATATTTTTTTTTCTATCTCTTAAGTTCAACTACAGATCCTAATGGATCTGCTAACACAGAGCTGCATATTGTTCCACATTCCTACTGAAAGTTGCTCAACATTTCCTGGACTTGCAGGATGATGCTATAATTTTTAGTGTAATTAAATAATGGGACCTCTGTAAATCTAATGCTATATCCAATGATGATTTACACACACAAAAAAAATTAATACAGAAGCTTAATCCTAGAATATTATCTTCAGCGATACATGAGCATCAATAGGATTTATATATGTGTATAAACCAATGTAATCATGAGACATATTTTGTACTACAGCATCTATAGCTTTTGAGAAGTATTAATCTAAGTCCTTATTAGGGATTTGGGGGGTTTAAAATAATAATTAAAAATCCAGATTTAGTTCTCAGAAAGGCCTAAAAATCAGAATGTAATTGGAAAAATCCAGCTGCTCATAACTTAATTTTAACTTACTTCAAATATATGCAGTCACAGTGTTACCATTTCTTACAATCAGACCTGTTAAAACCCTTGCTTTAGGACATTCTCACTGCCAGCCTTAAAAATTAGAAAAAGAAACAAGTCACAGTCTTCCTAAAAAAATAATCAAATCTCCTCTCAAACCCTCCCTCTGCACGCAATGAGTGTGTGACAGTTGCCATGGCACTGTGTAGGGTGAATTTGCCCTGCACCTCACAAACTCTCAGGGCTCCCATCTCCCTGCCTGCTGCCAGCAGTTGCTTCTTCCCTTGCCCCCATCAGCCTGTCTGTTTGGTCAGACTCTGGATCAATCGCATCTGTAAGCTCTTTGCACCAGAGGTGCAAACCCTCCTCCTGGTGTTCCTCAGCACAACGCCTTAGTCTTGCAAGGGACAGATGCAGCATAATCACCTTTCCTCTCCAGGCTGAGGGACACTGTGTCAGGGATTATTTATCCCTCTTCCTTGCTTTTGGCATCATAGGTTATTTATCCTTTCTCCTTGCCTGTGACATGTTGAATGAATATACATGTGAGTAGCTGGACAGTCTTCTTATATAGGAGAGAACCTTTGAGAAAGGGCTGCTGCAGATAAGTGTGAGTGCATTGTAAATTGGAAAAACACTGTGGACAGAACCTCCTCACTCTTATTGTTGGCATCAACAAACACAGACAAAAATATTTCCAAGATTTACTTTTTCTTGGTAATCTATACACCAAGCTTCTAGACACCTTTGAAAGAACTAACAGTTTTGTTTAGGGAGTCTTCTAGATCAATACAGATAGACAAATTGCTTCAAATTCTCCCAACCAAGTACCCCCAAATACCCATATAGGCCTGTTTTTACTTCTGATAGTCTTCACTGCCAAAAAAAAAAAAAAAGGATATTATAAAAAAGCACTGTTCCTGTTGTGGTCTGGAATTCCAGGGAAAATTGACTGAGAGAATTTGGTTACACAAACATAAACTTTGATTTCTTTAGGGCCTTCTTTTTATAGAAACTGCTGAGTTTATTGGTGCCATCTTGACAAAGCCTGTCAAGATAATTTAAATATCTCTCCTAATTATTCAGTAAATGAATGCTATCAATAGAGACGGAATTTTGACCAAGGTGCTTATTATTTGATCAGTAACTAATAACTCATGCCTACTCTGAACAACACTGATCTCAGAGGTTTGTTACTGTGAGAAGGGAGGATTTCCCTTTTCTGTATTTCATTTGAACCACATTTAAAGTGATTGAAGAGAATGAAGGTTTTAGTACATAATAGCTGCACAAACTGTATGTGCTTACTGGTTTCATTATATCTGATACAATACACTAATAAGACTAAAATTCTTACATTGCAGTACAAGGATATTTCTGCCCTGAAAAGGTACTGATTTTTTTTCCTTTCAATACAACAAGCTGTTCCAAATAATTATTCATAAATTCTAATTTTTCTATTCTTAAAAATTGAGCGGTTTGGTTTCCCCCCCCCCCCCCCCACAAAATTTTACAGCTTTTATTGTAACAGCAGAGTACAAAGAATACAACATACTCAAATCAGGGAAAGCACAAATACATCAGTTTTTTCTGCTGCCTGGGAAGTTGCTGTCTCTAAAAGGTTTAGTAAAGGAAGGGCCTAAAATCCTGAGAAGTTATTGGGAATATTTTCAGTCTTCAGTACTTCTGATTTAGGCTCCAGAGGAAAATCAGTGTTCAGCAGATCAGCAGAAGAATTTCAAGAGGCTGAAAGTATGAACAATGTAAATTCTGGCATTCACCTATGGATGCCACACTTTTTGGGTAAACAAAGGATTTTTTTCATCAGAGCTGTGCATATATCTTTTAAGAGCAAAGGAACCAAGACACAACAGCTCAGTGAAAAGAACTCAGCAGTTAGCCCAGATCTCTATAAAGAAATAGGCAACATGAGCTCTTTGTGTGCCTGTCACTTTTAATCACCTTCTCTGTCAAGTATCTTTTAACTGTGTTGAGTAATTTCAAACAAATTTTACAGAGAAGTAGTTGACTCAAACAGAAAGGTTATGAAAAATATGGATAGGCAACTGGCCACAGGAGCACTTCTTCCAACCAGAATACTCTAAAACATTTGTATTGTTATTAATAACTTCATTGAGATTGGGTTTTTAATCTGAAAAGAAAAATAATCAGGAAGGTTTTCCACATCTATTTTGTGCACACTGAAACTTACTGAAAACCTTCAAGTCTTTATTCACTCATTCTGAAACTATAAAAATAACTTTGAGAGAATTATATATATAATTCAGTGAATACTGTGATTCTACATTATTTTCATCACAAGACTGGTGCTATTGTAACTCTTTTATTCAGAACAGTATATATGTTGTTATGTTTAACTTTGTTATGTGTATTAATACAAAACTGAAACATATTATGCTGAATATGTATTTCTCCAGTTTCATAATTTCATAAAAGTTTTTCTTCTAGAGGTATAAACTATAGTGCTGGCGTATAAAATTGCACTTACAGTTAAGGATAATATACCTGCTGTTTAATCTACAGTTTCTGAATGGTTTTTCTTCTGCATGAGCCTATTCCTGAATTACTAGTATAAAGGACATTTGTATCATGAGCAAAACATTTTTAAAAGAGAAAATTATATTTATTTTGAGAATTAAATTTAACAAAAGTTACAGGTCTGGTAGCAAATTCTAATATGATCATTGTTTTAAAGGAGAATGTAATGAAACATAATTTTCCCTCAGTAACCAGTAATCAGAAGAGATACAGATGCCAGTTCTTTCTTATTACCCTTTAGGAAGCTATGCAGCTTGTAATAAGGAGAACTCTTACTTTAATTCCATTGCTTAACTATTATAATTTACAGCCATACACAAATCATACAAGGTCTGAAGACAAAAACACAATAGGGTTTGTTCATTTATTTTTATAACATTAAGACAATCATAGAATGATTTAGACAGAAGTAGTCCCTAATGAATAGGAACCTGGTATCTGAACTGCTGGATATAACTACAATAAGCAAAAAAATATAATATTATTCACACAGATGAAATGTTCCAATAAGTCTAAATATACTTTTACATAATAAAAGAAACCCCATCTGCATCTTCCTCCCTGTACTACGTTACAAGTGTTTTCTTGGTGGTGTCATGCTTTTCAGTGAATCACCACTGCTCTCTTCAAATTATTCATAGCAATCTAAGAAAGATGCGTCTCCCTGAAGACTGAAATGTCTCTTTGCCCAGAGTCTTTCTCCCCTGGCTCACTGTCCCACAGCTTAACAACCTGAAGTAATCAAGCAGATACACATACCCAACATAGCTCCCCAGGCTGGGTTCAGGATTGGATATGCTCTCAACAGGCAGCATGTATGTGCCAGTACCATTCAGGAGATACCTCAGGAAGTGGACACCTGTCCAAATTATACCAGTCTGAGAAGTGTAATAGAAAGAAAACCATCCATTGCATCATGTGTATGTACCAACAGCCCTGAAAACATCGGCCAATACACATGAAAGGACATTTATCCTAGCCCTGCTGGACACACAAGTGAACATTTTCAAGTGTGAGCATCTACATTTTGACACCAGCTTGAAACTTTATTCTGTTCTCAGTTCTGTTACCACAGCACAGAGAAAAGAGAAAGCAAATGTGAACAGGAAGTTATAAATGAGCGACGAAAGAAACAATGTAACAAAGGACTTGAAACTGAATAGCAAAGGGTAGAATTAATGCTGTATAGTATCTGAGGTGGAAGGTACAAAACTAAACAGATTTAGTCTGTTATCATGCCTTACACAAAGCCTTTTGGTTTCATAATTATAACTTTTCCATGAGGCCTGTATGTCATCTGTTTCCCCAAAACTCAGTAAAACAAAGACTACAGATGGCTTTCTTAGATAAGTACAATAATTGAAGAATAAACTGCACAGTGCCAATTCATTAGTTCTGAGGTCTTCATATGGGTTCTGTAAAAGATGTATCTGGATACAAGTCTGTCTACATAGGATGTGTTTTGAAAATTATAGGATATTGAATTGGGCTGTAATATATGAAATACATTTTAATTATTTAATCATCAATCATGCTATGATGAGACTATTTAGCTCAACAGAAGGCAAGTAATTCAAGCACTGCCTAAGAATTATTTTTAGACATCAACTGGCAGTGTAACTAATTACTCAGTTTATGTCTATAATGACTGAATAAACTCCAACTCAGAAACAAATGAAAACTACTTTGCATTTGCATAGGCCTTGTCATCTACAGATCTGACAGTTTTAGAAGGATGGGCAAATATTCATGGTGTCTATTTCTAGTGAAAACAGAATGTCCCAAATAAATTGCTACTATGAAGGCAAATCAAAGGCTGCTTGAAAGACACCACTACATTTAGCCACAAGATTTAACCACCAAAATACAGTGAAAACATGCACTATGCTTATATGAAAGGGTAATCAGGCAGGAAAACAAGTTTTTATAAAAGACACAGCACTGCTTTCTGTAGAAATCTGAGATTAGCAGTATTTGTAACATAATGGTTATGTGTCCAGTCCAATCTGTATTGTCAACTATTACTCTATGCAGTTGATGACACTATGAAGAAGACTTTTTAAATACTTACTATTTTTAACTTCAGAATGATTCTTCAAACTTGCTGTCTGAACTAGGATGACTTCCCATAATGCAAACAGGCTCCTGCCTGAGCTGAGAGGCTGAAATCTGCTACCTGTGCATGGTTATACAGGCAGCTGACTCCAAAACATACTTAGACAATCTGTAAATACAGAAAAAACTGTGCCAAAATGTACCAGGTTCCATCTCTTACCAACTTGGTCTCTCAGAAAGCAGCCACAGCTTACTATCATAGGCATGAAGGAGCAGCATTAGATTGGCCTGGCATAACCAGAGCTGAGTATGCTCCTTTTGTCTCTCAACAGCTTTCAGTAAAACCACCCAATAAAACCCAGGAACTAGAACTGGCTTGACCTAGACAAGAAGAGAGCTCTGTTTCCTGCCTCTGTGTGACAGAGTGGCTTCTGGAGTGACTTGCTAGTACTGCTTTGTTTCAGCCTTCTTTCCTACCCTTTTGTAAAAAAATATTTTCTGCTTTTATACCTGAAGCCCTCTAAGGCAAGGTTTTTTTCTTTCTGTATGCTATAGTATAGACTAGTACATACCATGAACAGATCCTGAAGAGGTTATTTTCAGTGCCATTGCATTCCAAATGTAACACTAGCAGCTTAACATCTATGCATATATGTCAATACTAGGGTTTTTTATATATTCCTTGTTAGTATCTGCACTACATCAATAAAACCCAGACCAGCCTAAGTTAGACAGAAGTGTCTGGCAGCCCGATGATTCCAGTACTATTATTACTTAATTTTTATATGTGCACTGACAGAGACATTTTTTGGTGAGCTGCAAAAACATGTTCCTTCAAACAGTCAAATCTTGTGTTTCAAAGGCACTGTCAAATGCCAGGCCTGTCTGTGTCTATATAATACAATATGATACAATACATAGGTCTGAGTATCAGCCAAGTCTTGTAACTCTCTTAGCAACTAAAATAAAGAGGAAAAAAAGAAGTAAAACTCAAAATGTCCTTGTTCTTGCTGAATACTTTTGTACAACTACTACCAGCATGCACCAGGTACAAGAAATTTTAGTTCCAAAGGTCAATTACCTCAGTTTAACTGGTTGCCCAATAAAGATAAAATTGAGATTTAAATGGCACTTCTAGACTACTTAACTACCTACCAAGCTAATTAATAAGCAAATCAACCCTGTTGTCTCACTGTTACTGAGTGTGTAAATATCATGCAAGGACCAATCTTGTTGCAGATGCCAGTATTTTTCATGATTTCACTCCTGATAGCTGTGACAGAATCTGCCCTCCCAGGGCACACTTGAGACTTCAGGAAGGCACCAGACAAGTGGCAGAATTAAACTGCCTTCAGTTGAAATGACAGGAGTAATAAAGCTTGTGCTTCATGGCTGCATTTCCCTTAATAAGATCATCTCACTGAGGTCAAGGAGCAAATACACTGGTGTGGGAACCCCATTCTTGCTGGAACTCCATGCACTCCTGTCCCAGGGTAGACATCAGGATCACAGTAAATTTTAACTGACGTGAATTATGAAGTACGGAAAAGCTTTAGAGCTCCTCCAGCTTTTTGCTAATGTTCTAAGTGCGCCACAAGTATGTTGCTAAGAAATTAGTCTACTTCAATTATCATGCAATAAACTAATTTTCTGGAAATGAAAGTCAAATAACCCCATACACCTAATACAGACCATCTAAATCGTCAAGAATAATGAAGAGATAAGCTACAAAGTTTAGAGTCTATTGATAAGATTCTTTCTGAAAGAAACAGGAGTCTGTAGAAATTAGAGTACCTAAATAACAAATAATCTGAAGCAGAATTTCCTTTTAGTATTTTCAGGTGAGGATCAGTGTTTGCAATGTTGATCGAAAATATCTTTTCCTTCTCCCAGCATATTCCTCTGTATGTTCTGCCAGATTTCTTCCTTTCCTTACATATTGCATGGTAATTTTGAGAAAGACACCTTCAGTTTGGGGTCTGGCAGTCTTCAAATACTTCTGTTGAGTCACTGATGTCTAGACCACAAAATATGTCACTTTTAACAAGTTTTGCTCAAATCCCCAGTATGTTTACCAACTTTATAGGATGCTTGTAGTGGCTTTGGCACCCAGAAGAGATGTAGCAGCATTAACTAATCTTTGAGAATGTGGGACGCAGCATTTATTTGCCACAGGACCTTTTATTCTGGGTTAGTGTTATGCCTGCAATCCAGCAGCTGCAAACCTTCTTTGAAGGAAGTAAAGCAAGGGCCAGATTCCTGTGGGTGTGTGAGTACCCGTCTGCCAGTTTGCAGTAGTGCTGCTGTAGGCCTTGCGTCAGAGGTGAATTAGACTCAAGTTTTGAAAACACAGTCTGATTTGACGTCTCCAGATCCAGCTTTATGTTTTAACAAAGTTTAATCAGCTTGCCTTTTCCTGTTGTGATGAAATAACATTCCCAGTTTTGACAGTCTCTGGCTTTGTGGAATGGAAAGTCAAAATAAACAATGAAGACCACAGTGAACATGCTAATACACAACCTCAAATGTTTCCTTAATTCCTAGGCCTAAACTAGACAGCTTATCCAAACATTTCCTCCTGTTGACTCCTTCTGTCCCTCACGCCATCCTGGGTTACGAGATTTTAGATAGAAACTTCTAATACACATAATCCAGATTGAAAGCAGAGTTTCATTAGCACAAACTCCACTATCATAATTGTAATCTACAGTAAATGAATGCAATTAGCCACACCAGGTCTCCCCTGAGCCCTCCCCTTCTCTGCACACAGACAGCATCCACAAATTGACACCAGGCTCTTGTATAAAGCTAGCACACTCTAATAGCAGCAGGTCTACAGGCTGGCACTTTATGGGATCATGCCACTGCTTCTCTTTCAGCTGTTAGTGCTCTCATGTCTTGGAGCCACAGAGCCAGGTGGAGATTCACCACAAAAGAAAAGCAGAAGGACATTTCAGCATCTCCTCTATCTGGACAAAAAACTGCTTGAAAGTCAGAATTTTCGTGAGCTGGCAGGAGAAAACCCAGTAGGTGTTGAGGAAACCCCAGGAGAACCAAGCTTTTTTGTAGCAATTCCACAGACGGCATTTAAAAGTGAGAAGCAAAGGGAGAAAAAAATGTCCAGATTCATCCTTCCTGATACAAAACTCCATGTAGAACAAGGCCTGAGAAGCTGGGCAGCACCCAGAGAGATCTCTTCTTTGGAAAACTTCTCTCCATCCCCTTTTTCCAGCAAGAGGGATGTTGAACCTTCCTATAGAAGAGATGCCAAGAAATTCTGGGATCACTTCATGTTAAAGAAAAATTCAGCATCTGAAGAGGTTGTCCTGCCAATCAAGACCAATGAAATGCACCAACAAAACTGCAGAACCCTGCCTTTTTCTCAGGTAAGATCAGGTGTCCAAGATCAATAAACTTGTCCTTTCCCATGCCCCTTGTAAATACCAAACTAAAGATTCATGGGTTATTTCATTTGCTAAGTCATGGGGCTGCCTTAGAACATTCACACACAATAAGTGCCTGAAAATCACTTCTGAAAAAGTCTGGAAAAGCTTTAGCATGATGAGGCAAATTGCTAAATTGCAGCACTGGAAAGCCACACATTACATTTTCAAAGTTATTTATTCTTATGCAAAGATGTTCTGACCCAGCCTGAGCAAGCAGGGCAGTGGTTAGTAATTATCTATTCAATGAATATACATCTAAACAACTTTTATACATTAATTACCCATATAAAAATATGCATATTCAGATACACACATGCAAATATACAGAGTTCCAGGGCAAGTATTTACAGGAGAAGCTGTTTGCCTAGACCTAAGCAAGGATTTCTTTCTGGTGTATTAATTGGAAGACTGATGTATACATCTAGTTCTGTGCTAAGGATGCTAGAGAACTGGTAATTGTCTCATGCACAGATGAAGCCATTCTGTCATACTGCAACACAAAGACAAACAGTATAGATATAAGCTGCATTACTTGTAAGTCAATGTCTATTCTTAGTGTTTCTGTACTCACAGTCCATCAAGGACTATGTTTTTTCACATCCCTCACTAAATTCAGCTCACTAGCTGACAAAATATAGATGTAAATTATTAAATATAGACGTGGTCTGGAAGCCTGTACTATTTTACTTGTGTCACATAACATTGCAAGATTTCTCCAGTTATGCCAGTATAAAGGGCTCACTTCAGTCTAGCTTTTTAAGGCTTGAGAGTTGACATAGGCTCTCCTTGATACAAAGAACTGTCATCCTTGCAAACCAAGAGATTACAGAACTTCCATTGCACTTTCAAGATTTTCATTTAAAAAAACCCAAATACTGCTAAAGAACATTGTCTCTTCCACAATATTTGAAGACAAATCTTCATGATTACAGCTGAGTCTAGCTTGTGGCTCACACACAAGAAGATTGAGCCAAAATTATATTTTAAGTCCTGCTATAAGGATAAGACATCTTAACCACATCAGAAATGTAGAACTCAAGGAATAGTTAAAAGGAAAATATGACTAACCCACTGATTGAATTTCCTCCATAAGTTCACAAAGGCTCTGACTGAAGCTGACTTTGTTGTTCAATCTAAGAACTGCTGATAGGAGGGCTATAATTTCTTTTTAAAAGCTCTTATGTTTTGCTGTTTGCTTGACAGAAGAAAATAAATTTAAAGTATTCTGAGAAGAAAAAATACACTATTTAGAGGGTGTGGGGAGGTGATATGAGGGGAGAGTGTTGCCTTCATGCCTACTAGCAAAGTCCATGTACCAGAAACTTAAAACTGCTTTCTGTTTCAGGGTGTTACTCATGAGAGCTGTGAGAAGGTGGTGGTGCAGAATAATCTGTGCTTTGGAAAATGTAGTTCCTTCCATGTTCCTGGTTCAGAAGATCAACTTTATACATTTTGTTCTCATTGCTTGCCCAGCAAGTTCTCCATGAAGCGCCTGGATCTCAACTGCACTGGTTCTGTTCCAGTGGTCAAAGAAGTCATGATTGTGGAAGAGTGTAAATGTGAGACTCAGAAGATTAGAGGCCCTGAAACTGGATCTCTACCGTCAGACTTGCATGCAAATGTACATCAGCACTATTAATCTGTGCAAAGTACCTCTTAACAACTTGATCATAAGAATTTGTAAATGGAGAAAAAAAACCCAAACCCAACAACAAAACTAAAGCTTTCATCACACTGATACACAAAAATATTAAACTGCCTGAACTGCTTCTCTGCTTCAACAACTTCACCTAACATATAACAGATGTGTCCTTGCAGCTGTTAAAGAAATGGAGATGAGATTACTGTGCTTATGTGTACAGTTCTTACTTTAACAAGGGAAACCTTTAAAAAATTTTCCACCCTTCTTATCACTGTTTCTAGGATGCCAGTAAACAACAGCTGAAGAACTAGCATGATTTATCTGTGCAAAAACTGGATGTATTAGCTGGTTTACATTCCCTTTGCTCGCAGGGACTGCCAACATAGCTTTATTGGCAACACAGATAAGGCTTTAGTTTCTTCCTTGCAAAAACAGGTCAGCTTTCAATCAAGATAGTTCCCAAAGAATGTAAAATATAAATTGGCAAAAGGGCGGATAGAAGGCTGTGACTAGTTAAGGTCATTCTGACTGCTTGTAGCTGGGGTCCAGTTCCAAGTGAAAACTAACATACTTCACAAATTACACACTAGGATAGCAATTGCAAAAGCTATTTTGCCATACAAGCCACTTTCTTTCTATGTGCCTGCATTTGCTCTGCATGGCTTTTTTTAGCTGATCTTCTGGCTTCCCTGCTCTTTCCAGCTGCTTCTCCCTGAATTTGTTTCACAAACCTGGCACACGAGGCAGCAATCAGCTTCCAGCAACTAGACTTTAGCCTATTTCTAACCCAGTTTATTCAGTTCTCTGGAAATCTGCTCTGCTGCTATTGCCAAACTCTCAGACCTGAGCCCCTGTTGTTGAACTATCCACAGCTCTTTTTTGGGACACTGGAAATCAGTACTGAGATAGCTGGCCAAGTCAAGGTTTGGGTAAATGATTCCTTGTATATGAACTGCTCTGTGATCAGAAGTGTCTGATATCCTGTCAAAAAATACATTCAGCATGGCTTTAGAGTGCAAGACCCATGTTCAATATTTACTGAATATTGCACCTGAATGATATTCTGCTACTGGATCTGAACTGCTGCAATAGCTGTTTACTTCTGCAGGTCAGTTGCAGTCAGCAAACTGAAGATTAGCATATAATTATCCTACATTATACATAAACCTTGTTTTAAATAATAAAAATTGTGTACTAAAACTGAACAAAGTCTCCTCTTGATCTTTTTACACTAAGGACTGATGTGCAAATTTTTTATGGCAGTTTGTATGTTGTGGCATCATATATGATGTAATTCCACGTAACAAGCAGTCAAGGCCTTATCATCCTTGTACTGAATGCAATAAAGGACATACTTAATATTTATTCTAGCTTTATAATGTTGATCAATATCCTCAGGATGCTAGTGCAGTGAATCAGCACCCAAATTCAGAAACCCACCTTCACAGGTTAGGCTGCATTGAGTATGAATGGGCTCATGTTATGACCAAAGAAAGCAAGCTTTTCTAATAGGCAAAGTAGCACCAGCTAGCAACTGTATACTTTCAGAGAAGAAAGTAATTCTTTAAAACTCATGCTTTTTTTCAGTAGATTCCTCCTCACTGGGCATGTCCAATTGCACATTCAGCCTTAACAACTACTGCTTTGTTAAAGCACGCTGTATGGAAGTGGAAAAAACAGCTCCAAATCTTAGCACCTTCCTAAAACTTTGCGAGTCATTGTGCTTATAAGTGTTCATTTTTAATAGTGCCTAAGGAATAAAAGCACATAAAGCATCAAAGTTCCCAATTTTTTTCACTTTTATTCCCAATTTTTTTTTTTTTTTAATCTGAACAAGCTAAATCTTCTGAGGCTTCTAACCACTGATGCCTTAAAGCTGTGTGAATATATAAGAATGGTTGCCTGCATTTTCTTGTTTTCTGAAATGCAAATATGTTTTAGGTTTGATACTCACAGGGAACCACTTCAATGTAGGACCTACATACACTCCCCCTAAAATGACAAGTCAATTAAAAAGAAAAATCTGCCAGTCTTGTAATTTTGACATGGCTGACTGAACTGTGACTTTTGCACATAAGGACAGCACAACTGAAGCTATACTGTGGACTACACCGTATTCAGACTAAATTTTAAAGCGCCTTCTGTGTGCTGAAGTATTATTGCAGTTATAAGGAGTTTGCAGGACCAGATTCTTAGTGTGAATTTGCACAGCTTAAAAGTAGGTGAGAAGAGGTAGTGACAGCTGTAGTAACTGCTAATTAGATTAGTGCTGTAGGGTTTTTTGATGAATGTTTAATTAACCCAGCAATGACTGGTTGCATGTAATTAGCACAGTATTCTGCAAAATCAAGAATGTGTTAATTGGATCAGATATTTCAGCCTTTAAAAAATTTCCTATTAGGAATATGTTGTGTCCAGGGGCTAACAGGATTTTGCTCCTCTGCACAGCTATGATGGCCTCTCCTAGTATAATGATGTGGGTCAGAAAGGTGAGGGGAGTGATCTGCAGCACTATATGGATGCTTCCAGTAGTAATTCCATTAAAGCAGCAAATCTGCATGACTTCAGTTGTGTCCACACAGAGGCTGCATGCTTATAATGGGTGCAGCTAATGTGATCGCTTCCATTTCAGAGCACTCCTTGTACAAACCTACCATACAGAGAAAGACTCTGTCTGAAAGACCACGGTTGCAGAGGTCTCTGAAAATTCAGCTTAATTCCAAGTGGAGTTTGTACACTTCTGCTATTTCATTTGACTTACTGCCTCTTTTTCAAACGGGGAGGGGAGAGAGGGGGGAAAGGGGGGCTTTATTTTGAAAATAACTGAAGTGTTGTTTATGATAACTGCTTAAGCAAAATAAATCATAATTTAGTCTCTTAAATAAGGTTTTTATGCAGTTGGCTTTAATGCCTAATGTAATTACATCACACAGTAAAGTTACATATAACTCTTACTAAATTCTGTACAACTATGCATTCCAGGGAAAAGACTGTGAAGTTGCACTCAGTACTTCATGCTGTGCTTGGTAGTTTGCTCACCATTTATGAAATATTCACAGCTAACCCCATGGCTGTCAGCTAACAAGCTTTAACATGTTTTACTGACAGGTGGTGAAATCTCTTGCGGTACTTCCTCCTAAATGTACTAGCTCCTTGCTGAAATGGCAAGACAACGAGATTCTCTACTTAGAGAGATGCTCCCTGCCAGTCTGCACAGCTGCATAATCACATCATGTCTGGGAGCTCATGCTGTGCAGAATGGTGTACGTGAAGAGGTGTGAGGTTGAGGCTACCTCAGGTCCTCCATAGGAAGCTTGCCAGTGGAAACATGAAACATTTATACTGAATTATAAATATTTTGTATTTGCTGTTTTGCTAAACCAAACTCCTTGAATATCTGGTATGCAGCCATCAACTTCAGCTCCCCTGAAATCTCTCCCTGACAGCTGCACACACTCCCTCTGCTCAGATGAGAAAGAATGAGGATAAGGAGACTCTGTAGCTGGCCTGCTGCAAGAATATTGATAAAAAAGTTAATTGTCCACACTGAGAAAAAAATCATCCTGTTTACAGTGCCTTGTGCTCCACGGCACCAATAAAATGCACTTCAACTTGAAAAACTAAAATTGGAACAAAAGGTAAAATGAATAATAATAGGAAAAATCAGGGACAGCTTTTACGTTTCTCTAAGGCCTTTTCTGAGGCATTTTACTTCTGCTGGTTTACGATGTTGCTATTGCCAGCCATATAGTTTAGCTGGTGGCTCCAGTCTGCAGTCTGGGTGTTCAGGCAGAACCAGCATGTGCCTAAGCTGTCTTTATGAAAAGGGCAGTATCTCAGCTTAACCCTCTGCTGAAGCTGGTTTAAACTCCCTTTGTACTGCAATAGATATAGAAGCATTCGAGCAGTGTGCTGCCTGCATTTTAGTCAGCAACTCCTGGAAGGAGAGAGGTGTTAGAAGAGCTAATACTAGGACATCTACTGTAATGCCCATTGGGCATTATCTGAACAGAGCTCCTTATATCTACTGAGGCAGACAGTTCATAAAACATACCTTGCCTTTGATTTTTGTGGCAATTAGATCAGGCAGAAAGTGCAGCCTGAGAGACATTTTCTTTTCCTTTCACATCTATTGACTCATCTTCAGTATGTGACCTTATGACTGACAAAACTGGGCCAGCACAGCTTTGTTTCAGCACAGCATGTCATTAACACAAGTCTTTACGTTTTTATGACATGGATCTTCATGACACAAAGGATTTTGTGCCCATTCTAGAGTTAACACATCTCCTACGGCCATCAGCAACGTTTACAAAGAAGTAACAATGCCATAGTGATGCAGAAAAGAAGTGGCAGTAGCAAACTGTACAATTTAGAAGGACATAGGAAGATGAGCACTGCTGATAAGGCTGATTTCTCAACCCAGGAGATATCTGTGCTCAGCATCCGTTCTGTACAAGGGGCACAATTGGGCTCAAAATGAATCCTGGAAAACAGTCTCATAAAACGAGGGGCTTGTAAGCAGTTAAGAATCACTGGAGTCACAGTGCATACCTCTCTCCTGCATGTGCTCTCCATAACCGAGCATCAGCTGCTACTGCACATGGCTTCATTTTAGCATGCTGATTTAATATTTACAGAGTGCCAATAAAATTTATATGATGACAGCTGGTGGCTCCTGTGGTAATTTATAAACAGCAACAACAACACAGCACAGGCATCAGAAATTCCAAGAGGAATTCTATGCCATTGTGCAATATTCAACACTGAAGAATGTGGGTATTTTCTAATTTTGCAGACTTTCAATAATCTTTGTTTAAGGCATCCATACTGAACTTTAAGTAAAGTCCATATTATGCAAAGTTATTATTTCCCTTAGGTATGTTGTTTTCATTCAGAATGGAGCTCACCACAAAGACTCCTTATCTATCTATCTGGATTTGATACCCTGTCAAAAGTGTCAAGTAATCTCTGTGGTCTGAACCTTTGCAAGTTCAATTGGGAAGTTCAGCAGATGATTGCCTGCTTTTCTTCTTGTGCTTTGCTTCCCCAAAAGAAATACTAACAAATGTGAACTGCTGTGCAGATGACTGAGCAGATGATAGACTACTGCCCTTATTCTGAATCCTGTATTTACTCTGCACATCTAGGAGTACATAAAAGTAAAACACAATCTGTCTGACAACAGATCTAATGCTTGGCCATTACCATTGTAACAGAAATGCAAACACCTGGTACATCATTAGAAGATTACGTTATTGACTGACTCTTCATTCTACCAAAAAACCTTCATCAACCATACTATCTCTGTTTATCTTTCCTCTTTATTTCCCAAGTCCTTGATTTCCTTTCCACTCCTTGTCTGTTTGTCGTCATTTACATTTATTCTTCAAATCAGTGAAAAGCTTTCACCTCTTATTGTGCCTTTACATAGAGCCATAAATTCAGATTTGAAATTTGCCATGGAAGAGAAGCTAAGGTAGGTTTTTTTATTACAACAACCTTTCCAGGATTCTTCTCCCCACGTTTTTTAATAGTCCAATTAATGTATCTATTATTTTTGGTGGTACCTGTTCCTAGGGACATATGTAGGTTGTTCTGGAGGAAGCCCTGTCTTCTGTCTTGAACATGCTCCATTCTCCTTCTAGTCAACCTCCAGTTCCTGCTAAGACTATGTATTTTCAGGTCAGAGCAACTTCAGCTTCAAATGTTAAGAACTGTCCTGTATAACTCCGGATACTGAAAAATAAATCAGGACAAGGTCCACAAAAGATTGAAATCTACCTAAATACTAACCTGGCTTTCTGGGCACTGTCTTTTCAGAAAAATCATACTATGAGTTAAATTTTAGGAAAAATGTTATCAGTAATAAAGGAGAGTTTTCGGTGGTGATCATACTACATTTCATCCATCATTGTGTAGGAAAAACACTCTGGGGCAAGATCCCATAATTTGCAGTGGGAACTATGCCACTCAGGCAGATGGGGTTACCTTTAGGTAGCCAAAAGATCATGTTTGTGCATCAGCAATGGGTGCACAAGGCATGATTCCCAGATGGGAACACTGAAAAATGTTGTTCGCTGCAAGCTGTCTGTGGCTTCTAGCCACGGCTAATCCCTTGTGGGTCAGAATTATCTTTTAAAAACAGATTGTCTTCTGTGGCCAGGTAAGGGCCATCCCTGAGCACAAGACACAGCACAGCAGGGGACACAAGAGTCATGCAAGTTTCACAACTGGCCTATGCTGAATGAGGAGAGATGCTAAAAGTATAGAATTACAAGAGTAATTCTTTACCCTTGAGGTGTTCCATTCAAATCTGGGCACACCACATGCAGTTTTTTACACATGGTTCTTATATCTTTCAAGCATTCAGATACAACATGATGTCTTGCACATACATCTGTTTTGAAAACCAACTATAATTCTACAATGTCATCATCCACCTGCTTCTTTCCTGATCTAGGTGTCCCTAGATCCTAGGGAATCTAGTCCAAGCCTGGAGTTGGTCTTGCTATAGTTACTTATCTATGACACTGCATAACAGGAGGATTTCACTCAAGTGCTGGAGGGGCTGGGATGCTGGAGGTTATATGAGTAGCACATGGGCATCCCTTCTTCATGAATGGCTTTAAGAGTCTGAGAAAAAAAATACCCTTATCTTTAAGGTGGGAACTGTCTTTCTCCTTCTTGCAGTGAACTGGGCCTTTCAGTTATGCTGATTTAACCATGATTATGGCTCTCTATATATCAACTGCTATAAATAAATAAATATACATATATAAAAATGTGCCTTAAGAAAGGCAATATGGTTTCATACTATTAAATTACTGCAATTTCATACCACAAAGACTACTTGGTACAGTAGTTAGGCAACCAGCTTCTCAGAACAGGAGCCCGCAGACAGAGACAGAGGCCTTGCCCGCAGCACTTGGGTTTTGTCAGGGATTGCGAGAGGACACTGCCCGTAAAGCCGACAAGCGGCTGCGATAGGAATGGCCCTGCACTGGAGGCACACGCCCGCACCCCAGAAGCGGGCCAGGACAGTCGGTCTCCCACAGGCTCCCGCCAGACTCAGACCCACAAACTACACTCACCCCACCTCCCCTCAGGCTCCGCCCCCTCATGCGATCCCGGCCACCTAACGCGCCGCCGCGCCGGACGCGCTGATCGGTGCGCGCATGCGCGGCTCTCCCGGCGGAAGCGGAAAGGTGTCTGTGCCGCGGGAAGTGGGGGGGTAGAGTGCGTGCGTTGCCATGGAGAGCAGGGGAGAGGAGGGCGCGTGACGGCGCCCCCCCTCCCTTCTCCCGCCCGGCGTCGCCCAACGGTTGGTTCCGCCTCGCGCCGCTGGGGGAGCGGGGAGGGGCTGGCGGCTGGCGAGGGGTGTGGGGCGGGGGACGAAGGGGGCTGCGCCGTGCGTGGGGACGGGGGCGACCGGGTACCCGCGGAGTGCCCGTACCCGAGTGGTGCGGTGCGGTGCGGTGCGGTGCGCTGGATGGATGGATGGGTGGATGGATGGATGGATGGAGGGGCCGCTCCGCCCTGGGTGCGGCGGGCGGGGGGCAGCGCCGGAGCCCTGTGGCACTGGGGAGGGGGCTGCAGCAAGTTGACCCTGCGGCTCGCTGTGCTAGCGCTGCCCTGCAAGCCCTGCGTGCTGCTTCACCTGTACTCACTGCAGCTGCAGAAGTGCTGGTTTGTGCACAGACACCTCGGGAGGGAAGCCCTTAGCCGGGTTCCTGGCTACATCTTTACCTGTGAGATGAATAAGTCACTGCTGTAACTTTCATCAAGACCCACAGTGCTGCTTTCTCTGCCAAATGGCGAGGAGGGCGAGTGCTGCCTTTGGGGTGGCAGTGGGAGGGGTGAGTGCTCCGGCAGCGCTGCATAAGGAAGCACAATGCCCTCTGACATCTCCAAGTATCATACTTCCATTTTCCATCTCCAGGAGTTAATAAAACGAGATTGTACATCTTCATATCCTTCCCACTGAGGATCCAGACAGTGATAGGCTTAAGTAACATAGATGATGTGCCTACAAGTATCTTTTTGCTCAGCAGTGGGTGAAGATAGTGTTCATGGATTGTGATCAGTGACGATATAGTGGGCATGCATTGACACTGAGCCACATCGCAGGCCAAGCCCATGTGGCATCTCTGTTGAATGCAGTAGGTGTTTACAGCTACACCTTCCAAGAGCCTATCTATAGGAAGAGCTTGGGTGGGAACGTCTTTGCTAACCTTCAGCAGCCTGTCAACAGCCACCTAGCAACTGTATTGCCAAGGGCTCTACCAACAACCATCTATTGTATAGATACCTGCAATGATAGGTACGTGGCCTTTAGTCATGGGAAAAACCTGCTGCTGCTTGTGTTATCTCGTTGTTCAGATACTAGTTGGTTAAATGGAAGAGCTGCAGAAGGCACAATGGTAATTGTATTCTGACACCTGATAACATCGTGTAAGTGGTTTCTTTAAAAATGTAGTTGAAAGTAATTTAGTTGTTTGGTTTAAGGTTTGGGTTTATCTGTTTGTTTTTTTCTGGGTAAGTATATTGTTAGCTTTGTATCAGTAGGTTTGGGCAGTAATTGTTAAGATTTAAACAAAGTCACAGATCTAAAACCACAGGTGGACCATAAATTGATGGAGGCTGTTGATTGCTGTGGCCTTGCCTTGGCTGTCAGTAATATTACAGCAGGTGTTTGTCTGGTGTTTCTACTCTCTGTTCCCTTTTCTCTTTCAATTGCTTAGAATGCAGCCTTTTCAGAAAGTGGTGTTTTTCTCACCCTAGAAATGTATTTTATAGAGCATAGTATTGTTCAGTCTGTGTGGAGTCTTAAAACTGGTTTCACAGTTGTCCTGGTTTTGGCTGGGATAGTTATTTTTCTTCCTAGCAGCTGGTGCAACGCTGTGTTTTGGCTGTAGTTTGAGAACAATACTGATAACAGACTGATGTTTTAGTTGAACAATAGTGAATATTATTGCTCTGTGTCACTCTGGACTTGTTTAAGCATTTAAGAAAAAAGTTGTGGAAGTCAGATGTCACAAGTCTCACTTTCCTTACTGAAGCTGAAGTCCAGGGCAGAGCTGAGGCAGAATGTCTAGGGTCTGGTTTTCCAGTTATGTATCAAAGCAGGAACTGTAAGAATGCAAGGAGCAGGATGTCACCATGGGTAGCTGTCATCCTTCTTAGGATGGGAAATTGAGTAGTCCTTGTATTAGATTTATTTATGAAGCAGAATTTTCTAAGAATGTTTTGGGATAGTCTTGGTGCAGAATTGTATCCTTTATATTGCAGGTTGCAATCAAATGAGCCAATTAAAACAAACTTTATTTCCTGGTTAGTGCAATGCTTTCTTATTTCTCAGAAGTGAGTTTCTACTGCCTGACTCATTCTGTGGTCCCATTATTCAGTGGATGTTACATCAGAAGTGATACTGGAGGTGACTGTAGTGAACAAATATGGAGTTTATGACACTGTTGATTTGGACAGAAATGAAAGGTTTACAAAAAAATGCTGTTTAGTCACTGCATAGTAAAATTAATTTTTTGGAAAGGCAAGAACAATTCTTGATCATGCAAGAAAGACTCAGTCATATTTTGGAAAATCAGAAGTTTTCACAGCCACAGCTACTGTTTGTTTTCAAATATTTTGAGATGTTTGTTTAGAAAAAATGGCTATAAATTAGGGTAAGAGGGAAAAAAGCCACAAAACCTCCAACATTAGTGTTGTGTATTTTATCCTAAATTATTTTATTGGAAAATCTTTAGGTACTGCATGTATGAGTGCTGAGTGTATATGGATATAAAGCACTTAATTGTTTCTTTTCAACTGATCTGTTGTAAACCTGTTCATATACTTTTTTCTCTACTTATTGTGGTTATTCTTATCAAAAATGACTCATCCTAAAGAACAGAATTATTTGAGATTAGTTTCCTTTCTTTTGATGTTGTATTTAAAATAGTAAATACAGATTTTATTTTTTTTTAAAAAGTATGTTTAAAAAAAGGAGACTACAAATTCACTTTGTCCATGTGTTAACTTGTAATCTACTGCTTTCTACCTAATCATCAGAATGTGCATGTT
Organism: Agapornis roseicollis; assembly: GCA_002631895.1. Taxonomy (NCBI): domain Eukaryota; kingdom Metazoa; phylum Chordata; class Aves; order Psittaciformes; family Psittacidae; genus Agapornis; species Agapornis roseicollis. The sequence continues at coordinate 159,029 of NDXB01014809.1, forward strand.
GTAGGTTTTCTTTATACCACTTCTTTCCCTTACATATTTATTTATGGTACATAAACCAAGAGGGAGAAGGGGAAAAAAGCTCACTTTAGTGGAGGGAGTTAGTGTATTAATGTTGCTTATGCAGTATTGCTGACAAAAGTATAATGAAAAATATGAATCTTAATTTTTCAATATCATATGCATGCAGGAAGCAGCTGCTTCATAGTTTAAAATAACTAAACCACATTGGCAGTAGTGCAGTTTTATACAGACCTTTTTTCATGAATGCTCCCATCTTTTTAAATCTACATTGAAATTATGAATGGCCTAGAACTGAAATTCAAGGAATGATAGTTAGAATCACCATGTCAGTTCCAATGTGAGATGCGAAGCATATGAGTATTTCTGTGAATGGCTTGAGGGGAAGCTCTGCTCAGTAAGATGAGGTATGAAGAACAGAATAGGAGGTAATCTATTATACACAGCCTCTGAAAACAGGGACGATGATTATTTATCACTCTTTTCTATCTCTTTCAGAAAAGATACAGAAAATGATGGTGAAAAAAATCACTTTCTTGAGAATGGGGCCTTTTTTTGCGTAATTCCAACTTAATTGTGGAGCTTTCCATCAAAGGTATGGATTTTGGTGTGGTAGTGGTGTTTGGTTTTCTTTTGCTTTTCTTTTTTAATTATAAAAGTAAATAATGTCATGCAGGCAAAAGTTAGTAACTGAGTAGTAAAAATTTGGTATATATTTCAATTACAGGCATTCCCATAGTTTTCTCCAGAATCTCTCTTAGTGCCTTATTGCTCACACATTATGTTTAGTAGGTCATTTGTAAACAAGTATTTCAGTACTTGCATCTCTGTTTTGTTTGTTGAGTTGTTATTTTACCTTCTGAAGAAGGACTGTGGAGTCACAGGATCTCTGCTGCCCTGGTGAGAAGGAAAACAGGCAGATTCCTGAGCAGTCAGCAATGTTTCTAGCTCCCATCAGGTTTTTTGGCCTCTGTGTTTCTGCCAGTCTACATGATTTCCACTTCATAAATTCATGCTGACTACTACCAATCACCTTGTTGTCCTTACTGTATTTGGAAACAGTTTGTTGGAGTATTTGCTCCACCTTCCTAGAGATCAGGGTGAGGCCAACAGGCCTGTATTTGCCTGGATCCTCCCTTTTTGCCCTTGAAAACAGGGTTGATGCTTGCTTTCTGCAGTCCTCTGGAGCCTCACCCATCAGTTTAAAGCTTTCAGACAGTTGAGAATGGCCTTACAATGACAGGGACAGCTCTCTCAGCCCTCATAGTGACATCTCATCAGGTCCCAGAAGTCTTATGTCCAATAGCAAGTTGACTAGCCTTTTGGCAAAGATGCTTTTGCCCTACATGGTGAGTGGAATTCATCACTTGTCAGTTCTTTGAGCTTAGTGAAGGTCCCATCGTTGTAAAGGCTGAGTCCCTGTTGTTGATGTCAGCTGCATAATGACTTGTTTTTGCTGGTGGGATTCATAGACTCCTCCAGCCCTTCCTCTTCACAAGCAGGACAAAATATACACTACCTGACTACCAGGCACTGGCCAACACCCTCTGAGCACTGTAGTTGTGTTTGATATGCTCCTGGCCTCCCTTGGCTGTATCTGTGGTACTCATATGGAGGAGCAGCTGAGGATAATAGTTTGAAGGCCAGACTACTACTAACCTCAGTAACAGCCTATCCATGGCGTCCAGGAGCCAAGCCCCAGGCAAGCAGCAAACCTTGCTGGTGAAGGTGGCAGAAGTGTCTCTGTCCCAGCAGCAGAGTTTCTGACCACTGTTCCTTGCCCCATCCTGCTGCACAGCCATAGGATGCCAGCTCAGAGGCTTCATTGGACAGAGCTCTCTGCCTACTGCCAGGGCTCAGAATCTGCTCTGTAGATCAGAACTGCAAGGGAAGCAGGAATGGTCTTCCTAGTGCTAGAGCTTGCAAGCTCACAGGCTTCACCTGACTTGGCATCTCCATGCCCAGCTTGACAAGATAAGGTTCTGCCTGCACCTCCTCTGTGCAGTAGCTGCAGGGACTTGGAGGGAATCTGGTGTCTCTCCTTTTCTGCATCCCTGATGTTACACAGTCTGCTCACGTCCTCCCAGAGCTTCTCTGCTTGACAGATCCTCCATTAGTGCATGCTTAGAAGGATATGAAATGATTTTTTAGTTCCAAATCTGCTGGTTGCCCAAGTTAACTTATAACGGAGGCACGCTAATAGCTGGTGGATTCAGGAGTATAATGAATGCTAAATCAATTATGTCTAGAGACTGTACATGATTTTGTAGTGTATTAATACTGTGTATACAACAGACTGTGGTACTTACATGCTACATACAGTAAAATTAAAAAAGAACAGTAGATGTAAGCCTGAACAGTTTTTATGATTATTATGAACTTATAAACATTTTTAAGGGCATAGTATGCAGCATGGATTTATAAAATAAGTGTTAGCATATATGATGAATTTTTAGGATAAAAACAAGCACTTAATACTCTGCTATACTTGAATGGAAACACTGTTGCACCAGAAGATAACAAGCAAAGGGTTATGATAAGTGGTGCATAGGGGAAGTGTGGAAAAATGTTGGCTAGCTTATTTGGGTCTGATTTTGTTAGACATCTAGGAAAAGAAGAAAGCAGTACATTAATGAAACTTGTCAATAATATTAAGCAGAGAAATTGAAAATGCAAGTGAGGAAACATGAAATAAGTAAGAAAACCATGGAAACATAAGATGAAATTTCAGTGCAAGAAGAGGAAGCTCAAATGGATAAATCCTGAAGCCCAGAAATAAGGGAAACTAATGAGTTGGGAGAATAGCTTGGTGTTTGTGTGTTACAATAATAAGACACATATATGAAAGCAGCCTGACGAAAAAAGCAACAGTAGTAATCCTTCCCTTGAAGATTCTACTGAACAGTGCTTCCAATTTAGAGCGGCATTTTTATGAAGATCAGTTTATGAAGCTCCAGTGTTCATACTGTAGGACTTGGTGGAGTTTCTTCAGTCTAAAACAAAAAATAACTCAGCACATTAAAATATCAGAATGGAAACCTCAATGTTTTAAGTGTAATTAATAATGAGAAAACTTACTATTTTACAAGACCTGTTGCTGATCTACATGAAAGATATTAGAGTGGTTTCTTTCCATACTGGTCTGCTATAAATGCCACAAAGGAGGTTTTTTAAGCAGGGGAACATAACAGATTCCTAGGGAAGCTTGTGAGTATTTTAGCCTGCGAGCTTTTAAAAATAATCTTGAAATATAGTTGGTAGACTGCAATAGGTAGGTGGGATGAATCCTTGTATAACATAAGTCATTCCCTGTGTTTCTCCTTTGCTTTGCAACCTTTTTATTTTGATGGAATATTTCTCTAATATTTATATCGTTTGCTGCTGCTTGTCAGTTGCTTACTTTATCTATTGCTAAATAGTTTTTCCAGGTACATGTTTTGCTTGCATCTTGATAAATGTTTCGTTTTAGTGAGATGTAACTAATGGAATAAGAAACTATTTCTTTTCCTGATACTTGAACAGTGCATGTGAAATGTCTGTAAGTTTTCATTTAATTCCTTAAATCACTAGCTGACAGGTTTGGTCGTTGTTTTGTTTTCTGTTTTGGTTTTTTTTTTTTTTTCCTTTTTGAATATCTGTAGGACCCTATAGGTTGCATGATACTAGCTAATTTACTCTTTTTTAAAATGATTTTTTTAATTTATCTCTCTAGGATAATTTTTGATTCCTGGGTCGTGACAGATTATTACCTGTTTGCATTCAATGGGACGACGAATTCACTTTGTGGTTGACCCTCAGGGTTGGTGCTGCATGGGTCTGATTATACTTGTCTGGCTGTACAACACAATCTTCATTCCAAAAGTCATCCTTTTTCCTCACTATGAAGAGGGACATATTTCAGTTCTTGCAATTTTGTGTAAGTCAATTTAACTTAGCCCTTTTTTATACCAGTAAAAATAGTATATTTGGGTAATAGTTAACATGTATGAGAAGGATGAGAAAAAGAAAAGAGGTGAAGAACAAAAGATAAAAGTACTGAAGGTGCATCCTACAATTTTGTGTTCTGAGAAGCTGAGACTTTCTTTCATTTCAAAGGTGTTCTGGTAAAACATGTTTATGTGGAAACTGGGGAAAAGTGTTAATATGGTTTTCAGATGCTGTAGCTAAAACTTGTTGACCTAATTTCAGGTGAACAACTCTTAGTGCTTGTCAGAGTTTGGGGTGGTAGTACTGGCAAACAGAGTTTTGGTAGTTTTGTCATAAATGACAAATGACCTGGGTGTGTCAGCTAATATGAATTATGGTAATGAGTTTTTCTGGAGAAAGGCTTGGATTATAACTGGAACCAACTTTAGAGTGAAGGTTGACTATTGGGAATGTCCTTTCCATGTGTAGGCTTTTTCTGCTAATGCAATAGTGAAGAAACTTCTTAAATATACTAGTAAGATCATAATGTCATTCTGTTGGTGCTGTCAAAACAGTGTTCACTGCCACATTTTCCTTTCCCTTTTTAAGACTGGGGAGTACTTAAAATTTTAGACTGCATAGTACCAAATATATGCCTGGAACTGAATGAGAAGGCTGAGTAATTTCTAACTCAGTGCTGGAGCTTTTGATGCAGTGTACAGTGGGTATTTTGTACACCTGAAGAAGACTGACAAGGTCTTACTTATTTTTTTAGGTTATTATTTCTGCTCATTGTTTTGTATAGCTTCATTACTAAGAGCCTCAGTCGCTGACCCAGGAAAGCTGCCTGAAAACCCAAAGATACCTATTACAGGTACATTAAATTGTTTCTGTATAATTGAATAAAAGTTATTTTAATGTCCTCAAAATAATAGGAATCAATTTGATTTTGTGAGATTTGATGAAAGCTATGAGCAGTTTCGGCTGCAGCCTATGTTGTTGATGGTATTAAAATTGATATGGCACTGTTTTTAACTTGTAAATTCCTAGGACTTTCCCTTTTATAGACTTATCTAAGACTTTTCACTTGTATAGAAGTTTTGAAAACTTCTTTTTCAAAACTTGTATTCCATCAGAAGTTTAGTTATTTAGGAACTTCTGCTAGGAAATTTTTCCACATGAATATGTTTTTTGCATTCTGGGCTTTCAAACGTATTGCATATACTTCTAACTTGATAATATTTAATAAAAAATGTTTAGAGATGGTTAGTCATTATAATTTCATAGCTTTTTTCCTAGTAGATTTGTAAGATATCCGAGGTGGTAGTAGAAGGTACAGGATTTTACCTATGTATTTTCTACATAATTTTTTTCAATGATTTATGTTTGTGTGGCCTGTTAACCAAACAAATGTGATGCCAATTACATTGCATTGCTATGGGGTAGCAACTTAACTTGTTAGATTTCCCTCCTGTCCTTGTGAATTTATTTCACAATTCCTTAATGGTATCTGAGGCTCCAGAAACAGAAGGAAATTTGAAACCTTAATAATTCTCCACAGAGAAAGCCAGTATTTTTAGGAACTGTTGAATGCTATAAAGGTGCTTGGCTAATGCAGAGAGCTTTTATGGAACAGTTTTGAATGGAGTAGGTCTACTAAATAGTAGGTCTAATAAATAGGTCTATTAAAATGCCTGAAATGGAGTGAGGGGTGAATATTTCAGTCTTTTTTTCTTTGTTGTTGTTCCTGGAATCTGCCACACTGTATTTCACTCTTTCTTCCTAATGCTACTAGAATCTAGGATAATGTGTTTGGAAACATGGTCAGTTTACCCTCAGCACTGATATTACAAGGTGCCCAAACTAGGCAGCAGATAGTAGGAAGGGATATATCTCTTTGTGATTCAGATGTAAAATACCGGCTGCAGAAAATCTCGTGTCAGTGTTCTTTCTGCTTTTGGTAAATGATCCTTTGATCCAGTAAAAGCAAAGATGGCCAACACATAGGTTCTGCAGTCAGAGTTCTTGCCACAGGAAGAACAAAATGGGTTCTGCAGCCCAAGCTGGAGAATGAAGATACTTGGTACAGTTGCAGACAATTATATTTATGGCTGAATGTTCGTTTACCTGCAAGATACCAGGACTAGTACAAATTCCTTTTGTACAAGTGTTTCTTCCCCTTTTCAGGAATCCCACTGAACAGCCCTCCAGCCTTTTCGTGCTCCATTCATTTCATATTACAGTGAAGCTTTATAGATACTCATGAAGATGGAATGCTTAGGCTTGACTGTGACATTGATGTGATGTATGCTATATCAGGGATTTTATACTTTCTGAAGTAGCACTTCAGTTCTCTGGTATTCTCAAATTGACAGGAAGATACATTTTTACATGGTATAAATTGTATTAAAAAATAGTTGGTGATTTTGAACTTTGCTGGTAGCTCTCCTATTAGGGAGTGACGTCTTTGTGACACTGGTTTTATGGGAACAGATTGTAAATCAGTTTCCATCTGGTATTATTACTACTTTAAGGATCTCAGATGTTTGGCTTCTTTACTTCCAGTGTCCAAATGTTATTTTGTTGCAAGAAACATAAGATTAGAGCTGCCTGCAGGTAGCTCAGAAGTGCTAAATTTAGCTTTATTTAATTTATGCTGGGACAGTGCTTTTTTATGTAAAATTTCAGAATGCCCTACTGCAAAAAGTAAGCTTATTCCTTTCTGACCTCCCACAGGATTCAAGAAATTCCTCTGCATCAAAAAAAGTTATATCTTGGTAGAAACAACCAGTCAAAGTATTTTAAGATTCACAGTCATGCACCTATTTTCCTTAAAGACAAAATTACATGCTTTTGTGAATGGAAGTGTTACAGTGTTTGTGTGATTTGTTTCCCCTGTGAAAATGAACTGCCTAATATCTAATTTGAATTGTCATTTTCAAGGGCTTCCTCTAATTTGAGCGGTGAATTTTGAGAAAAATAATAAGCTGAGTAATAGTAGCACCTGGTAGTTTCAGCTATTTAGTATCTCTGGAGATCAGCATCTCACACTGAGCATTCAAACATAGTGCATAATTTTAAATACAAGTCTATCCTCTGTTTTCTGTTTCTCTTATGTGTAAAACTGCATGTTGTGTGCGGTATGTGTGAGAATGTTTTGAGGTGGAAGATACTTCTCGAGTGTTCATTCTGCATTTTATTTTAATTAGCTGGCTTCGACAAATTTGAGTAGCAGTATTTCCTCAGGAGGTTTTGTAATAGCAGGGAGATTTTATGGTGGTTTTGCCTAGCAGATACATTTTTTACAATGAACATGTAAGAAAATAATTGAATTACAGTTTTCCTTGTTTGAGTGACAGCTTTTGTGCTATAATAATTACTCCCTAGAAATATATAGGAGGAGAGAATATTTTGGGGAAGACTGACACAGATTGGCAATAATATTTCCAGTTTAATTAAGGTGACAGCGGGAGAAAAGTTTTTCATATGCTGCTTACCCTTCTCAGGTCATAGTAAGATTTTATTTTTCTTTTTGAATCACTAGCTTACAGATTTATCCTGAGTGTACTTTGCTGAGTTTAAAGCTCTCTAAAGTGTCTTTACATTTTCACCTAGAACGAGAATATTGGGAAGTATGTAACAAATGCAATATGATGAGACCAAAGCGTTCCCACCATTGCAGTCGTTGTGGACATTGTGTGAGGAGAATGGATCACCACTGTCCATGGTAAGACCAGGATGTTTGTTCTAAAACTATCCTGTTGTTTTAGTGAATCATTTCAAAGTTCATGGTCTTGACTGTTGCTCCTTTGCCGTATTTCTTTCCTGGTAGTGCTTACTTGTTTAGGCATTTAGAGCAGGGAAGAACAGCTTTGGGATTTTCATATATCTGCAAGTAAAGCTGAAAGTAGGGACTACTGCATGTAACATTTTATCATTGTCAAATTGTTATACGACATATAGTTTTGGAAAATTAACATACTGTATTTAAGTAACTGAATTTTGTACTGCTAAAAGTGATCGCAGTGTAATTAATTTGTATACTGCAGATGTATTTCAGCAGTTGCAATTCAGTTTCTGATGCTGGGAAAAAGATATCTTTTTGTAGGACATTAAACAATATTTTTCTTGAATTGAAATAAAAGATTACAATTTTAATATAAGAGAGAATGTTCTTTATATTACTAAAAAAAAGCTGATGGTTTCAGACAGGTTTTGATGTTTAGTTTACCAAATGGCAGTGCTGAGTAGAAAATAGTGATTTGTACCATGCCCTGCTTGTCAGAGCTGCTCTGATTTTGTAGTGAAATTGCTTATTTTAGTGCTCTATAACTAGTTTTGGTCAAAATTAACTAATCTGGGTAAAATTCTCTATTTAAAATGATTGTAGCTTAAAATTAAACATTTCTGTCAGTAGTTCTAAGGTATTGTTTGCAACAAGAGAGCAATGAAAAACTGCAGAGGACACAACTGACATCAGGAGCTTTCAATGTTGATTTACCAATTTTTCAAACTACCTATTTTGTGAATTGCTACTTCATAAAATTGTGCCAATATAGTGCTTTTGTTATTATCCCTTATCTTGGTACTGTGCCAAGAATGTTTGTATGAAATTGCACCCTGACCACAGTTTTTGCATCAATGTAACTTCTGTGAAGCAGACTAGACCTAGAATTCAAAGGTTTTGAATATCATTATTTCTAGATTCCTGGTGATTTCTTTACTCATTTATGTTGGAGTTTGCAAAAGGAGCTTCTGAATAAAGATGCCTGTTCTGTCTTCTACGTCTTAGGCTCCTACCCAACTCATGCTTATTTGTCATTGAGGTGTCTTGTGATGGCATTTATTTCAAACCATTCATCTGCATTTCCAGTTTTTGGACTTAGTATAGTTCACAACCAGTCAAATGCATTGAGTAGCTGAAGATAATGTATATTACTGTGAAATTTTTCAGACTTTTAACACCCAATTTTGTTACTTGAGTATTACTTAAAATTGTGGAAGTATCTTTGCTATATGAAGATGCAGGGAAATATGTCTTCTGTTCTAAGCAGTGATCTCAGTAATACAACCTACACTTTTAAGTGGCAGTGTAAGGAAACCACTCCTCATAGTAACTAGCCTATTATACTAGCCTAGTAAATAGCCATTTCTAAAATTTTTAGTAAGAATGGAGTGATTAGTGAGTAGTTCTTATGTTTGTCTTATAACTTCTGTTACTCACAATATCATAACTGCACTATTAAAGTCTTTATATTTCTGTCTTTATACACTTTATTTCTCTGCAGGATTAATAATTGTGTTGGTGAAGACAATCATTGGCTGTTTTTGCAGCTGTGTTTCTACACTCAGATCCTTAGTTCGTATACGCTTATACTTGATTTCTGCCATTACTACTACTTTTTGCCTCTGAAAAAAGAAAATTGGGTAAGAATCTGTTTCCTTTACAAAGTGAGTAAGTAGCTTGTGCTTTAATTTATTTTGGTATATACTTACTACATGCTTATGCTAGCTCAGTCATTTACAGTGAAGAGAGTTCAACCAGATGTATGCTAAATGAGAACACTGGTTTACAGTAAGTAACAAAATATCTTTCTAAAAGGGTATATTGTTTCTATTTGTTAAAAACACAACATTAGTTTTCTCTGAAATCTAGGAAAGGAGAACAGAACCAGTTAGGCTCCTTTAGAAGATATTGGTGAATAACAGGGAGAAGCAAGATAACTGCCTTATGTGTATTCAAATATCTCTTTACTTCCTCCAAAGTAAATTTTTGCAAAGTATGTATCTATTGTAAGTCTCTATTTAAAAATATTAATACTGCCAGAAAAATGAGAAAAACGTGCAATTATTCTGAAAGGAATAAAAATTACATTGGTTTTGAAGCAATATTTTGTGTTGCTTTCAAAAGGTTATGTGGGTTAAGGGAGAATTGAGTTTGTGGGTTTTTTTTTTAATTGAACTCTGTGCCATTATCATATTTCAACATTTTGTCGTCAGTAAAATGCAGTTGAACACACAGAGAATATGGATTTATAGATGTTTGCTTGAAAATTGCTGAAGGTGTGAAAATTCTAGAACAGCAAATATTATGAGATCTTGCTCATAAAGAAATGTAAAAACTTCTACCCAAAATCTGAAATGGACTTTGTATTGGTACTGGTCTGTAACAAAACAAGCATCCTAAAGAAAAAACCTGGAAAACAAGTTTAAAATATACTAAAAATTAGATAACATTCCAGATGTCCTAAGTGAAGAGGCTAAGACCATCCCAGAAATTGGTAATGTTCACTAAGTTTGTTGAGATGTTTTCCAAGTACAGAATTGCTGCAGATTTTTTTTTATTTCATGTTGATGTGACACCCCAGCATATTCTCTGCTGGTGATGTCACACTCATCTTACAAGGTTGCTGGAGACTGGCTTTTGGTTATGGGTAAGGTAAGCCCCTTTTTCCATTTCGTTAAACAACTTCAGTTTGTTATGTTATTTTGTATTCCAAATGGTATGAAATAAGGATATTAAACTTATTTTCAGCTTTCAACTTCTGGAAGAAATGGGGCATGCATAACCTTCCAGTCTTCTTTGCTTCCTTATCTGTCTGCAGTGGATTTTAAGTTCTCAAGAAAGCATATGTGAAGATGATGTGTCAAAGACTGTACTCCTTTGACCATCCAGAATTGATAAAAGTGTCATATTCAAGTTGATAGAGACCAACTTTTTATTACATAGAATGCACAAAGTTGAGAATTTTTGCAAATCTCTCTTTAAATAAATTATGTTCTAAAGGATTTATTTTTTTTTGTTCCCGTCTGTGTATTTCCCTTTTTCCCTTTAAATGGCTTAAGGACCTCTAAAAATAAGAAAAAGAGAAGAATTTGTTGTCTTCTTGGAGCATCTTTCCATAGACACTGCCCTCTAAACTGAGACAGACCTGTAAAATATGTCAATTNAGAGCAAATCTCCTCTTTAAATAAATTATGTTCTAAAGGATTTATTTTTTTTGTTCCCGTCTGTGTATTTCCCTTTTTCCCTTTAAATGGCTTAAGGACCTCTAAAAATAAGAAAAAGAGAAGAATTTGTTGTCTTCTTGGAGCATCTTTCCATAGACACTGCCCTCTAAACTGAGACAGACCTGTAAAATATGTCAATTAAAATGGAGTTCTCACATTTTCCACTTTGTTTCCAGTTTGTTACAGATGGGTTTTTCATATTTATGTTGTTTTATAGGCATTGTGAAATTTGAAGGAGCTATTTTGATTTGTTGTAGCTGTGTCCAAGTTAAAAGGGATATGAAATTGCAGTTTCTCTATTAGTCAGTTAATCTGTCATCTAAGCAAAATTTCTTAGGTTTTTGAAAGGTAACTAAATGTAAATGCCTTTGCTTCTAGTTTCAGTAGATTTGTAAACTTCTTTCTTGATTTATAAACTAAGTAAACCTACTGTGTTTCTGGACAGAGTGATCTTACAATTTATGTATTCTGAGGGCTTCCTGTACACAGAGTTCGCAGGTTTCAAGTGCCAAGACTTCTCTCTGAGTGATAGTGCTCTGAATTTATTTAGCTGTCTAGTCAATATATCTGCTGGAAATATGTTATCAGAGCCCATTAAGCTGTTGGTTTGTTTTTTTTTNCACAGAGTTTGCAGGTTTCAAGTGCCAAGACTTCTCTCTGAGTGATAGTGCTCTGAATTTATTTAGCTGTCTAGTCAATATATCTGCTGGGAATATGTTATCAGAGCCCATTAAGCTGTTGGTTTGTTTTTTTTTTTACAGTGTTGCTAAGGATACAATGCCGTATAACTTTGTGTCACAGAGTAACATGTCAGAATTGTGTAACTTTGATATTAAATGAACAGGATGACTGAAAATATTTGCTTACTATTAGGTAGGTTTTTAAGTAAGCATGCTGCAAGATTCTTTAGTCTTTGTATATCAACCAATACTGAAGTACCATAGCATTCCAGAGACTGAAGTACCTTCTACCTCTCCTGGAAGTGCTGCTTTTAGTTGAAATTTTGGATGTAACCAAGAGGCTACATTTTCTGAATTGAATGGGGCCAGCGTTCAGCACAGATTCAAAAAACTGCATTTTTTTTTTCCTAAACAGCCATCTGGAATTTGCTTATCCCTGATCATTAAAAATACATGTGAGCTTTTTGGCAGTGTGCCTTCAACTTAATTTTATTTCTTTGGATATAAAATAATACCGAACACAGAAGCAGTAGAGTTAAAATTGCTTTTCAGGCTGTTGTGAAATAATTACAGTACTGGTAAAAATGCATTATGAAAATAAGATCACAACATGCATGTTAGCATTTCCTTCTGAATATAAACTTGTGGTTTTATTTTAAAAGGGTTAAGTAAGAAAACCCCAAACATTTTTTTATTAAGTGCTCTGAAGTAAAGGGGATAGCTTTATAGCTAATAGGGGAAGCCCTTTCAATAGAGATACAATCTTTCAGTTCAGGTTTTATAGCAGAAAATTGCTTCATAGTATTCTTGGCTCTTCTAATTGATACACTGTCAGAAAGATGGATTTTGGTTATTACCTCTGTTTGTCCAGCAGGAGGAGTACAATTACTGCTAGGAATGAGGGAAATGGTAATTAAATTGTCTATGGGAGATCTTAGCAGAATAAAAATACCTAATACGAATAAACCAGCATATGAGTTCCTCTCTTACCTCTGGTGGTTTTAAGAGGCCAAAACTTGAATGTTCTTAATTTTGCATCTTCAATAACAAACATCAAGGGAAGGAAGTTGGTATCTTTTAGGAAGCATTAAATCTTGTGGGTAGTGAGATGACAAGAATAAATACTAGTTTTCTCATGACTACATATATTGTTGCTGTCTACTATGGTTGTGCTGGGAAAGATTCAAGACACAGCTGGTTGACTAGAAACAAAAATAAATGCATTGGCAGTATATTTTATCTGATTTATAGAGGGCTTTTAATCTTTTAAGCAAAAGATTTTTTTAAAAAACAGTTTTTAAAAAAACTACTGACCTATGAAAACCTAAACCTCTTTGTTCTGATTTAGTTTTACCAAATTGATTGTTTTTTAAAGAGTTATGGGCTCTATTAGTACAGGGGGAGGAAAGATCATTAAGGAAGCATTGTAGCAATATCAGCCTGCTCTGTCTAGGACTCAGTTTTCTCAGTTTCAATAAATGGTGTTGGAAAATATTCATTAGCCTTTGTGAGATTATTTGCAGTACTATTTCTTTCAATATTATGTAGTAGCTGTAATATTAAAGAGTGTATGAATATTGAATTAGGTTTAGAAAGTGAATTCTGTACAGAAAAATATAGGAACAACTGAGAGGATAATATTTTGTTAAAAATATATTGATAGTGTCATTTTTATGTGACAATTGTATGGCCTTTTTTTAAAAATCTTTTCTAGTCTGAAAAGCCTTCAGAATTATCACTTTGGATTGAAGTATATGTAGAAAATTGTTTCTGGAGTCAAGAGCGTTATTCCCATTTTCACTTTGAACCAATTCATTCATGAATCAGACTGCAAAATTACTCATTTAGTAGAACTGAAATAGTCCTGATCAAAAAGTACTTTATATAAGCATCAGTTGTTATTAATAATAAATATCTCTGCAAAAGGGCTTATTAGAATGCAGCTTCTGTTCTGTGAATTTTCTTTTTTTTTTTTTTTTTAACTTTGGTTTTGTGGG